>VYXB01005582.1:0-247618 GCA_013397135.1 Pachyramphus minor
ATTTAGATTTAAATTCCATTATACCTTTGTACATGTTTTAATGGTTATATAAGTTTCATAACAGCATTCTAAGAGTTGTGAGATGGAGGTTATTTTGGAGCACAAATTTGCTTCAACCAACCACACTCTAAAAGAACATGGAGATGAAAAAGACCTATTCGTTTCTCTACTCCATTTTTCTGGCCACTGTAAAATAGTTCCCTAAAGTGTATTTTGCAATGCTTTTCCGAGACTACTTCTATTTTACCAAAGAGCTGAGCAGCTGACCACTGCTACTCATGGGACATTTTACCGCAGCTTATTGAACTTCACATTTACTAAATACTTTTCCAGACATTCAGTCTTGTACATTTTCTTTCCTTTTTTTTTTATGTCTGTTTATAGTGTATCCCCCATAATTAATCGAAAAGTTTACCTAAATTATATTATTACTAAATGTGAAAAGTATTCCAAACTGAATAAACAATATGTTTCCTCCTGTCACAAACTTGCCAAAAATTACATTTTCTTTTTCAGTGACTGGCCTATATAAAAGATAAGAATCTGCTGTTACCAGCAATTTATTAAGCAATTCTTCTGGCTGAAAGGGGAGTTTTTCAGATATGTCTGATGACCAGAAACTCAAAAAAACCCACCAGGCACCTAAAGTAGCATTTAGGGGGAGAATGCACTCAGGAAAGTTCTAAATGGAAACCCCAAAAGCTTCTGGTTCAGTTTCTGTATAATTCTGAAGCCACAATCTTTGCCAGCAATATCTCTTCCAAGCTTAAATGTCTCTTCCTGCTGGAAGAAAATCTTAAAAGTAGATCTGACAATTTAATTTGAGGTCTGAATTTTTTTCAAATTGAAGGATGTTTGGATCTAGGATTTTAGTTCATGTTTATCTGTAAAGCTAGAGAAAAGTTTACTACTTTGTCCGTGTTTTCAGCAAGGAAGTCCTTGTATTTCTTGAACTCTCCCCTACAGTTGTTTTGTCACTTCTAACATGGCATGCTAAAAATAGTAAGTAAAGACAGGATTAAGTGGGAATAATCCCTTCCCCTTTGGCAAAATTCATCATGTTATATTGTCCAGCAGAGCACATGTTCCAAGGCAAAAATATGAAGATATATATAAGAGAGTGTGTGTGGGGGGGTGTGTGTGAAAAGCCAAACCAAACAAAAATAACACTGATGGCCAGGAAAGTGAAATTTAAAAAACCCCAAACAAGCAGATGTCTGAGTGTTATGGATCCCTAGACCCCTCATAACTGCAGGTGTTCTGCCGACCCTGATTAAAAGTTTTGCTTAGTCCCAGATCAAGCACCACATTTTTCATCAAGATTTTACATTCATTTTATGCTCTTAGAAAGCTGTATCCTGTCAGACTAGAACATCAAGATTACATTGAACCAGAGCTAAAATTCAGATGCTTTAAGAAACCAGGCTTTATGCAGCAGTTCTTCTTTGCAACTTCTTACTGCCCTTGTTACTTTTAATTTACTCAGTTTTCTGCCTTTGTCACTGTGATAATACTCCCTTGGAATTTTTTCATTCTTTTCCGAAATTTGGATCTTACTTTCTCTTTAGTCCATGCTGACTTGTCTTTAATTGATGGTTTAGCAGCACCATGTGCAAAGTGGTTCCTGAGCTGTAATCATTGCAGTAACTTATCTCGAGTAAAGAAGTAAGTTTAACTCATTTGTGCTTTTAGGAAAAGATATTTTGATCTAAAGGATTTACTTCCAAGGTGGTGCTTTTCTACAACAGCATAATTTTTACATTGTTTCTTTAAAAACAGATATCATAGAGTAAACAATGCAATCATATTTCTCTGGTGCATTAAGCACACACAAGACTTTGTATTCATGATAGCGTTTAGCTGGCTTTGATTTAATTAGTTTTTTTTCATAAGAAACAGGATTTAAGAATGGGATTTCCACACAGGACCACATCTGAGTCTTGTGGAAGAGCCATGGAAGAAATTATGGCAATTGAATAAATATATGCTGCAGAAATCACAGCTGTGGAAATATCTTGAAGCTGGAGTCTGTTGGGCTGCAGAACACAGAATTCATGCAGGTCTTCTCCTGTCCAAACCACAGCCTGAGGTAGGCAGGGGGAGAGCCAGAGCCATGAAGTTGTGTAGTAACATCTCTGGAATGTGATCCCAAGGCATCAGTATCAAAGGCAGTACCATTGTATTCAGGCTGCATTAACAGATACATCTTTCCACCTGAGCTGTGCTGGAAGGATGTTCAGCATTCTGTGCCCAGGTAATTTTTGTGTAGAGAGGGAGCAGCAGTCACTGAGGGTATGTCCCACAGCATACAGTGAAAAACACATTAATCATCAAGAATTTTTTTCTCTAGCTTGCCATCTGTCTGGGCCAAACTACTCTGTCCTTTAGAACTGTGAACCTCTGACAGAAAAGAGACAGGTCGCATAGTGAGCCTTCCTCTTTTATTTTTATTAGAGTTACTCATAGGTGGAGAAAAGAGCTGTCTTGTATGTGGTATTGAGTCTTGCATGCCTGGAAGCTTATCTGTACCTTTAGCTACATCTACTAGCTCTGATAAAAGATGTAACCACTCTCCCCAGACCTCGCACTGTTTACATCCTTAGACCTTCATGGTTATAACACTGCCACTACATCAACACTGTTATTACTGTCATTGTCAGATCACAGCTGAAGTAGGTGGAAAATAAGTTCTACATGGATCTCACAAGCACCATGAAGATTATCACTGCTCCTAATAATGTTTATGCCAAACAAGTGGAAAGGGCAAGAAATTGTACTAATCTCATGGCTCATGTGCCACCTTCGATTCCTGAAGGTGTCATTAAAAGCAGATCAGATCTGTAGGTAGATGAACAATGAATTCAAAATGGTAAATAGAATGGCTCTTTCTGCACATTCTGGAATTAGCCCACATACCTCAGTTGCCCTGCATGCATGGTTTCTGGTATCATTTGGTTCTGGGGGAAAAGGTAAAGTGGCATGGAAAAGAGTTGGTGGCTCCTGTTCATCTCTGTTACACCCAGTACTGCCTACTCTGTGCAGGCTTTCCCTCAGGCTCACTTGATCTACCTCCTCCAGTGGTGGATAAGAAATGCTAGGCGAAGAGGTTAAGTCAGGACGTGAGTTGCAACCCAATTTGATACTACCCACACCTCCTTCTCTGGGTCACTCTCTGACATGAGTGCTGAAATACTTGTCTTTATCAGCAAATGCTTATTTTTGAAGATGCCTCTGTCACTACAAAACATTGCTTAATTCCTCCTTTCAAATGGGAAAAGTATTTAGAGCAAAGTTTAAATGCATTAAAAAGCCTGCACAGATGGAAACTACACAATTTTTCAGCTGTCCTCAGCTCAGCTTAACTCTGCCCCAGGGGCTGTCAGCAGCTCCAGAAATGCTGCAACTCAAGAGGAAGTCCAAGGGAAGCTGATTTACACAGAAGATAGTGGAGAGGATTTTCTTGTTAAGCAAAACATGTCCTTTCTGACGTGCACTCACCAGTCCAGGCTGAGGATTGAGACGACGGACCACCTCACAGATTGGCACAGAGGCACTGCACAAGGGTGGAGAAGTTCTGTAAGGGCTGTGTCACCTCTGTTTCTCTCAGCTCAGGAAACATTTGGTAAATTAAACATTTAAACAATGACTTTGATGTGAGTTTATGGCAATTCTTATGCATCCATATGTCCCACCGCCATTTGAGCAATGAAATGTTGCCTTTTTGTGCTCTTTTCCATGTATTTTGCAAAGAAAGTTGAAGTGTCTGCTGTAACATACAAGCTCAGCAGCAGGCATGGGAAACATGATTTGTGCCACATTTTTGCCTAAAACGTTTTCACATAGCAGATATTTTTATAGGTAAGTCACTTCCACCATTTATAAATATATGTGAATAGAGCTGTCCAAAGGAGTGTTTTGGCACATGCAAACCCCCCGATTCGTCTTCCTTAAGAGTCAGTAACATTTTGGGAAGATGCTGCAGCTGAGCACGTTAACTTATAGTCAGTCGGTTAATACATGACTTTGTGGAAAAGTACTTTAAGTTACTTATTTTCCATTTTTACCCTCATTATCATTTCAGTGGAATTATGACCTGTTTTTGATGCTGCCCCCGGTGAACCTGTAACTTCATCAGATTGCCAACAGAACTCTCTCTATGAGACTTCCAGTTAGCCCAAAAATATCCCATGACTTCAAACAATACACTTGGAGGAAGGGTGAGGGTTTCTCATCTAGTTTCAAAGAGAGATCATGTATTTGAACATGTCTTGGAGCATGGACCTCCACTCTTGACACACCCTCTTTTTTTTCCAATATATTTTCCATAGATTTTTACTAAGAATGGGGCAGAGATGTTCATCTCTGTAGTTTTCTAGAGTTGTGTAAGCCACATTTAGATTTACTGTTTAGAAATTCTGACCTTCACAACTTCTTTCAAAGTGCTTGAGTTAGGAAAGCAAAGCAAACCCAAACAACCAAAACCAAAGAGGCTAGCCTAAAATCCAATATTGCCAATTAACTAACCAGCAATCTATATCTATATGTATCCATTCTTAACCTTCTTTGTGTAGTGTAATGAAGTCTCCAGAGGCAAAATGTAACATGCAAGCAACATGAATATAAAAAAATATTATCTGGATTTCTTCCTTATTAAACATTTATAAAAACCTAATTTTGGGGAAAAATCTGTCTACATGGACTTCCGGTCATAATATAACTGGAACTGCTTCTGTAAGCAGCTGTTTTCCCTGTTTAAGTTAAAGTCACTTTCATTTTTAAATGCAAGATTGAAAATTAATCCAGATTCAAAAAAATGCCTCAGTCTCTTGTATTTGTAAATGAATTCTTTTGAATTAACCAATCCAGGTGCTTCTAAGGGAAAAGTGCAGATCTAAAATTCATGCACTGTTAGAGCAGCGAGTCTTTATGACTGAAAACAGGTTCATAATGGAAACTGCAACTCTTAACTATGCCAGTGTGAGTATGCCGTTCTAATATGCATAGTAAAATGCCATAAAAGAACAAGACTGCAAACTTTACTGCAGCAACTCTGCATTAAAAGACAATAAAGCACACATCATTCATAGCAGATTCAGTCAGTTATAAATTCCAACACTTACAGCTGTTTTATAGTACTTATAATAAGCAGAGAGGTGTGATTTACATTCAGATTGAGCATGCAAGAAGAAATCAAGAAATCATGAACATAAAGCATGGTTCTCTGTCAACTGCTGTGTAGAAATTGTACAAAGGGATGAAACAGAGTTCCTCCAAGACTTCCAGTAATAGCTGTTTCCTCACTCTGTTAACAGAATGCACTGTACACCCTCACATTCACAGCAGCTGTATCACAGCTGCTGCAGCAACAGCTCATCCTTCTTGAAAAGAAAGTCAGTGAAGGGGAATACAGACCTGCAGAACTGCTAATGAAAGGTAGAGCTGTGTCAAGCTATAAGAGAATGTATTTAACAAGATCTAAGCATACTACATTGACTCTTCAGGCTTGTGAATCTCCTTTTCCTTTCCTTGTTTACAAACTTTGAGTTACACTGTTTTAGCTAGAGGCCAGTGTTAATACCTGACTTTAGGTCCCAAAAAGTATTTGGGTGGTTAAGTGCATTGTGGATGAAGGCATTCCACTGAATCCTGATCCTGTCCAACACAGGATCTACACTGATTCACCGCCAGTCTTAAAGGAAATAAAGGGATTTTTTGGACTACATCTGTGCCACAAAACTCATAAATGTTTTTAGTTCCCAGAATAAATTGCATAACCGAGTTGTTTCCTAACTGCACCATGTGTGGAGCAGAAACTAGCTCTTGCTGCTTCTCTCCTACTCCCCAGGACACTTATGCTATTCTCCACATGCAAGAAGCCTGCCAGGAGGCACTGGGCACGTTGATCAGATGTTGTCTACATAATTAGCAGAAAAATAAAAAACTAGAGTAATCCAAGAAATTATCTGCACTTCCTTTTGTAAAATGAAGTTCTGCAGTGCATTCACTAATTGAATTAAAGTCTATTTCTTATAGATCGGACACTAAGCACTCTAGTTTACTTGCACTAGGTCTTGCTGGGATGGAGTCAATTATCTCTTTGTTTTGGATTTGTAACTAAAGCAGTGTTGATTACATACCAATGTCCTGGCTGTTACTGATGAGTGCTTACTCAGCATTAAGGCCTTTTCTCTTTATGATTTTGTCCCCATGGGCAATAAGGCTGGGGTGGCCAAGAATTTGAGAGGGGAAAAAAATGGAAACTACTGATCTAAATATCCCCTGAAAAACACCATACTGTATGGTGCCATGGCCAGCAATAAACAAAAAAATATGTGGGGGGGTTGTCTTCCATCCTAGTTGTTGCTCAGAGTCTGACTGGGCATTGGTCTGCTTGTGGGAGGTAGTGAGTGATTGCCTTTGCATTAGTTGTGTATTGCCTTGTTTTTTATTTTCCTTCACTTTTAAGCTGTCTTTATCTTGACCTAAAAGTTTTCTCACTCTTGTTCTTCCTATTCTCTCCCTCATACCATGGAGGTGGTGGGCAAGGCTAGTAGTCAGCAAGCAGCTGTGTAGGTGCTTAGCTGGGGGCCAGGATAAAAGCACTGAAATACTGTATCCTGCATGTTGGTAAAACTGGTTCTGTATTGATAAGCTGTGTTAGAGCAATAGCTGATCACTAATGACTGCACATTTGCTGAATGTTGTTATTGATCTGGCAATAGCTCGTTTCGAAGACTTTGCAGTATCACGGACCCATTCTGCTTTAACTTACATTAGCAACGAACATCAAGATCAAACAAAAGATTAATTCAGTACCAAAACTTCTATAAATAATTGTTCAGCAGATCAGACTACTATGTTACACCATCCTTGACTTCATACACATTCTGGAGTTATCCTTTGTCTGAATAGTATGAGATGGTGCAAAGCTGTTATGATAAACCATCTTCCCCAAAAGGATTGCACATTAAAGGCTAGCAACATTACCTGGATGCTCATATAGAAGTTCTATAATGTATCTGTACAGATGACTTGTAGCAGAGAACAAAGGTGAATTGCATTTCCAAATTGCATATATAAAAAGAAGGTATATTTATTTATAACTAAATGTCTGCCAATTTCCAGTACTGTGAGAAGTCTTGGAAGGGAGCTTTAAGCAACCTGGTTTAGTGGAAGGTGTTCCTGCCCAGGGCAGGGTGATTGGAACTAGATGATCTTTAAGGTCCCTTCTGACCCGAACCATTCTAATTCTGTGATATTACCTAGGTAGAGTAGAACCAAGGACAATCATCAACCCAGTCCTAATACCTTCTTCTCAGTACTCAAACAGCTTAACATAAACCTGTAAGGTATTACTGAAAATAATAAAGACTAAGAAATGTAACATTGTAATATAAAGCCAAGTTTCCTCACTGGAGTGGTGCTTGTTTGCATAGGAAATGGGAAAATACAGTGGGAGAATGAGAACAGTTCTGAAGTAGTGCAATAAAACACCTTGCCTAAGCTTGACAGGTTTCTGGCCCACTCCAAGCCACTGTTTTTACCACTGCCAAATCTCAGAGACAGAGGTTTTGGACTCTGACACATCACTCACAAATACTGTTAAAGTCTTAAGAAGTTACAACCTGTCAAGTGAGTTTCCCTAACTAAGCATGTGCACACTATGTCCCAGTAGCAAGGCAGAATTCATTTGCTCAATTTCTATAAAGGGGAATATAATAATAGTGACTGAAATGTATGCAAGGAATTATTTCAATGATTCTTGCTTCAGTATCAGAATTTACCCATCTCACCAACTCTTCTTTATCTAGACACTTGTAAGTGAGCTTCCTAAAAAAAAAAAATGGAGATTAATGTCTTGTGGAAAGTTGAGTCAGCTGAAACCTGTGTAAACTCAGAAGAAATTCATAGCAATAACCAGAATTTAAGGAGACTAAGTTATAATACAACTGTGTGCACTTTACTGTCTTTCCACTGTTTTCACTAGAAAGTATAATCATACTTTTCAAGTTAAAACTTTCACATGGATAAAATAAATTATTGAAAAGGCATGGACTAGTGGAGTAAAGTACTGATGAAGTTGTCTTTCATATTGACATATTTTGTTTAGTGCTTCGCTCTCCTCTGCAGCTGTAATGAGCTAGGTTTTTTGGACTCCTTCTAATAAAAATAACAACATTTTCTTAATTTAAAGGGTGAAGCAATTGCAAATAATGAATATTAGGCTGTTGTTTTTTCCTTTTTAGAACTGCCTACTGACTAGCCCAGCTGACCAACTGCAGTCCTTTCAACAGTCACTCCTCTTATTGCTAGAACTAGTTATTTCCCCAATGATTTCATGTTTTTCCTATGGAACAGGGTCACTGAGACATCACAGATCATTGCCTGGCTGCAATTTATCATCATTTACAACAATTTAAACATTTTAAATAAACATTACCAACTGCTCAGTTTCTTGTGCTTACAATTATAACTAAGCCTTGGCCATCAGTGTGTTTAGATGTCAGAATTGCCAGCTCACAACATATGTGAGAGTACTAAGGGCTGTCTGCTGTGGATAGGGCTGCCCCACATCATTTAACCCGAAGCAGCATGA
This sequence comes from Pachyramphus minor, assembly GCA_013397135.1. Lineage (NCBI taxonomy): Eukaryota > Metazoa > Chordata > Aves > Passeriformes > Tyrannidae > Pachyramphus > Pachyramphus minor. Next base: position 8,597 of record VYXB01005582.1, read on the forward strand.
TAGGAGTCGTGATCTCTCCTGGCCAAACATGGACCAGAAGTTAAATACAGGAAGTTCTGTCAAAGCTATTGAAGCAGAGTAAAAATGTCTAGTATCTAACGACTCTGATTTATTACAGTAGTTTGGCTAGAAGGACATATCCTGGGCTGCATCAAAAGCAGTGCGGCCAGCAGACTGAGGGAGGTGATTCCCCCCACTTCTACTCTGCTCTGGTGGGAGTCCACCTGGAGTGCTACTATTTGCTCTTTGCAATCAGCCTTCTTTTAGCTTCCTGAGTAGTCTAGAAGCACTTCTAAGAAGCAATCCATAATATTTGCATCTTCCTGACCTCATCAGAAGACCAACTGAATTTCCAAACCTGAAAAGGAAAATGTCTTTGCAGTATAGTGCCAAAGAGAATCACTACACAGTGAAGATATGCAGAAAAGATGAACACTGCCTTAATTGCTGCGACCAGTGGCACATAGAGTTTACAGAATAATACACAGTGTTAGATATAAGCACTACTTAAAGCTGTTGTTAGTAAGCCAACCTTAATTCAGCTTGATCCAATACACAGATGCAGGAAGCACTGGTTAAAAGTATGGATGCATGTATGAAAGAGGATAAGATGGAGATGACTTGACCAGATGATATCTACTGCTCATGAACTTTCATGTATTTTATGGGTTTTGTTCTTTCAGAAACCTTTTGGTGTTTGTACTCAAGTTAGGAACCTCACAGGCATACGACTAACCCATCTTGAGCACCAGCTGCTGGAATGACTCAGTGCACATTTTCTCTTTTGGAGAAAATAAATGTCTCAAGCTAAAAATAGCTGTTTCATTTTGATATTGCTTTTGTTCATTTTTTTCTCTCAGAACTGAAAGAGAGAAAGTGTTCTCTATAAACATACTTCCAAGAAACTGTAAGATTGAAGATTTCTAGATTCTTTCTAAATCACTTATTTTCCCCAAGCACATATCATTTAACTTCACTACAGCAGTCTCACTTCATGCTATTAAACATTATCTCAAGGTTTTCACTATAATAGGATTTGGTAAGTTGATGTTCAGCATAATAAGTCTCAGTCTGAACTGAACATCAATATGCAGAACTCCAGAGAAACTTACAAAACACATCAACCTTTAAGGGGCCCTTTTAAAGAAAACAGCACAAGCATTTTATGTGCACATTTTCACCCTCTATGGATCCAAAGCTTCATGCAGAGGGAGAAAAAGAAGTATGATCATTATAAGCAGGTCTGCCTTGGTAAGAGTTCAATCTTTTTCTAATTACTGTAATTGGTTTCTTTTGTGTTAGGTTTGTAGGATTGTTATAACAAGGTCAGGTTATATTCCATGCTGGAGATCTTCAGCCAAAGTTTTTCTTCAGAAATAGGAACACAGGTATTAAGCAAACTGCACACCTTTTCATGTTTCATAAGAAATAGCAACTCTTGCCTCCATGTGTAATGTTCAGCCCATTATTACTATGCAATGAAAGTGTAATATATTAATGGAATCTGGAAATAGTCTTGAAGCCTCATGTATTTTTCAACATATTGAAATGTGTCTCAGCATTTTTTAGTAGCATATGGCATTGCATTTTTCCATCAGGTGAAGAACAAGAAGCAAGGGAGAGAGACATACAAACACTGATGGAACAACAGTTAGAATTAGAATGAGGCACTAATTGCATTGAGAATAGGCTCCTTTATCAATGCCTGATTTGCTGCAGGATGACACAAACCCTGCCTCCCCAAAATCCGGAAATACATCCTGAAATGCCATTTAAAATCTAGTCATTTCCTAGACATGTCAGAGCTTTATCCTGAGAGAGAATAAGTGAGAGCTGCACCAAAGTATTCGGTGCTACTCTTTCTTACATGCTACTAAATGTCTTCTGTTGTTTTGGGGTTTTTTTGGGTATTTTTTTTCAGACACAGAAGCATGAGGTCAGGTCATGTTCAATATTTATAGGTAATTGTAAGAAGCTGTTTTCTGTCACCAGCAAGACCTACTAGGTCAATTGATCTATACCATATTTTTAATTAGATTTCTTCTTCATCGTAGCCTCTGAAAATACTTATTTGCAGTCTAGTGTAACCATATACTGCAAAATTGGTATTTGTGCTGAGTAAAATGGTACATTCTCTTGATATATATTTATTTCAACAAAAGTATAAGCTGGCATATGATGTTAGAAACTTTATTTTTCTCTTGATATTTTGGAGATGGAAGAAGGGCACGTTCCTCGTTCATGATTCATTGTGAGAATTGTCTCAGACTGTATTAGGCAGAGAGCTGCTTTTGAACTGAAAACAACTATGACAGAATTTTTGCATTTTTTAAAATTAATTTAACTTTTTTTTTGAATACCCATTGCATGTGAAAATATGTTTATACTATCACATATATTTGTTCTTGAATAACAACAGAATTACCAGAATTTAATAAATTTTGGCCAAGATTTTATTTTTTATTTTATCCTGAGCCAAAATTTCAAGATACTTAGTTGCTTAGATATACATATATTCATGTAGTTATACTCAACAGATAACTATACATTTAGATGTCTAAACAACTTTGGAAATATGACCCTATGACATTTCAATCTTTATAATGCGAATTTCACAACATTTCTAAATTCCTGTTTCCTCCAGAAAGTAGAAAAAAATAGCAAAGTCAATTTTTCAGTTACTGTTTCGTCTTTTTACTTCAAATGAACATGCTTTCATTTTAGAACTAGCTAGACTGAAAGAAAATGTAAATAAACAAAGATCTTACCTTCATAGTGCAAGTAGCACAATGATGTTTGGAAAAAAATCTAGCAGCATGATGCTAAAAATTTGTAGAAGGGTTAGTTGATCTTTAGAAGATAAAGGTGTTTCCTTGTTCTTCACAAAGAAAAGAGAAGGGGAACACTCTTAAATTCATTAAATTTTGAGTATTGTAATACAACATTAAAAAAGAGCAAATACGAGTATTCAGTTTAGTAAGTAAATGAAAGTGTTAGTGTAGTTTAGCTTCAAGTTTCATTTTTGAGAGTGTAGGTAGTCCCAATAACTATATTAAATCAGGAGATGGCTTTGCTTTCTTATTAACTGAGAACACATCTTAAAACTTCAAAAAAAAATTCTGGTATTTTCCTAGAAATTGGACCTTCCTTTGAAAAATGGGATTAAAAATACACGTTTTCCTCAAATTACTGAATATCAAAATACATTTTTTCAAAGTAAATATAAGCTGAAGTGATAACCTGATTTCAAAATATAGCTCAGCCTATTTCTTATAGTACTGTTGGGCATGTAGGAGCAAGTGCGGGAAAGAACAAGGGTGGATCAACCAAACTGCTGTGTGATTTAATACTTAAACAATGTGAAGTGTTTAACTCACCTTTTAGCAGGAAGGTTTAACACAGCATTCCCCTGAACTGACAGAAGACTCCAACTGCCATTAAGAAAAATAGTGTCATTCTTCTATGTTTCATTCCTAGGGCTCTTAGCAAACCATGTGTAGGACTGACACTTTTTGATTACATTAGCTGGATTTACTATCCACCTAAGGTATAAAACTAATATATTACACCTTATGTTAAATAAGGCCATTTATTGTTTCTACCATATAAATAAATGATTTAGCACTTTGTCTGGAACATCAGGCAAGTTGAAGCACTTACTACGACAGGTAATACAAATTTGAAGTTCTAAGGCACATTTTTGTTTGTTTCCTTTTCTCAAAGGCAAGTAGAGCAGCATGTTGAGATGAAATTAGAGTGCACAAAGAAATAAATAGCAAAAAACCCCTGTTATTTAATGAAAAACTAAGTTAGTTTTTATTAATAGAATTCAGGAGAACAGTGCTCCCATATTTCTATCTTTTTATTATTATAATGTCAATATATTTTCATTTCATTTTGCACAGTTTCTTTTCTTAATGTCTTCAGTTTGTTACATCATTACATGTGATTTGCTATTCATATTTTCCTTATCCAAAAGTATTTGTAATTTTGCTTGATTGGTGATTACGCTGCTGCTATTTTGATGAAGGGGAAGATATCCCCATGCATTTACATATCAGAAGACAAGCTTATATATACCTTTATTCTCGTGAAAAGACAATAAGATGCTTGAAAATTCATGTTGAATAACTCACAATACCAACACCCACTACCGTTGTAAGATAGTCTTTCTTATTATTCTCCCTTGTGCCAAAAATTTAGATTTTGGCCAGTCATCACCTTTATTCTTTGACTCTCTTTTGCTTTAGCCCACAGACAGAACATCAGAAGTCAATTCTGAAAGAACATATGATCTAATGTTACAACAGCCTTTATTTGAGTGGGACATTGGACTAGATGACCTCTAATTTTCCCTTCCAACTATATTTAGAAGATATGAATCTGTTGGAGCTAGTCCACAGATGGGCAGCAAAGATGATCAGAGGACTGGAACACTTCTCCTATGAAGAAAGGCTGAGACAATGGGATTGTTTAGATTGGATAGAAGAAGGCTCTGGGAAGACTTTGTTATGGTTTTTTAGTACTCAAAGGGGGCTTATAAGAAAGATGTGGACAGATTTTTTAATCAGGCCTGTAGCGTTAGGATAAGGGGTAATTGTAGAAGCCTGAACAATAAGGAGTTAATGTGCTGGTAGGTCTGAAATATCAGTAGCCATTGTGCAAGTGGGCAAGTCAGAGAAGGTTGTGGCTGGAGAAGGGGGCCATAAGGAGGTAAGGCAACACTTCTCATGGGGCCAAATTCCCTGTTCTGGTCCATGGAGACTGCATAATACAGAACAGCACAAGCACAGGAGTGGAATCAAGAAGTGAATAAGAGGGGGATGAAGACCACTAAATACCCTCCAAGTCCTCTGACCCATTTCTAGAAAGATTCAGAGGAGTGAATTGTGCATGCACTTGCATGAGAAGCAAGAAAACTGGCCCCAGGGTGGGGAAAGCTTGTCTATAAAAAGGATGACCCCCAGCGTTCAAGCAGCAACCTCAGGACCCTGGAAACCCTGTTTGCTGGGTGAACCCTGAACCCAGGACTAGTGATCTCCTCTCCCCTCCTATCTGATCTCTCTCTCTGTCTGCCCCCAGCTCTCTCTCTTTCTCCTCTTCTCTCTTTTCTTTTATTCTTTTTACTATATAGAAGAGAGAGGCAAAAAATTCCCATGCTGAGGGTGTAATTTGTTAATAAAACCTTGTGAGCTCTTGTGGACCCTTCTGGCTTTTGCCCTTCTTTTTTGACCACAAACATCTACAAATATTGGGTGCACCCTCTTGTTTAGGAGTGTAACATGACAACAGTGGCTTAAAACTAAGGGAGAATAGATTCATATTAGATATAAGAAAGAATTTTCTTTACAATGAAAATGGTGAAACAATAGAACAGGTTGCCCAGAGAGGTGGTAGATGCTCCATCCCTGGAAGCATTCGAATTCATGTTGGACAGGGTTTTGAGCAACCTGATGCAGCTGGAGATGTCCCTGCACATGGCAGGGGGGATTGGAATGTGANCCGGATAGAGATGTCCCTGCACATGGCAGGGGGGATTGGAATGTGATCTTTAATGGTCCCTTCCAACCCATTCTATGATTCTGTATTTTTATGGTTATATATATTGTATTCATAAGGAGACTAAGTACCATTGAGACATGTACTCAAGTGCTCCATGCTGGATAATTATTGAGTGAGATATAATGGAACTCTTTACTTAGCTAGCTAAAAGTGATAAAAATTTAGTCCCCAGTGCTACTTTGAGGGATCTTAACATTAAGAAGACAATTAAGACTGTTCTGTGACTATGGATTCAACACTAAGACCCTGGCCTCAGCCCATTTAAATACAGTCTAGTTTTTCAGGTTCATCTACTGGCAACATGTTTTTTATCTATAAACTGCTATGTCCTTAGAAATAAGACCACCTGTAATGGATAGGCGAAAATCAAAGATCAGCATAGATAGGGCAGGTGGTGTAATTATGAAGATAATTTAATATTGGAAATTGAGAGGCCCAGAGACTACTGCTCAAATCCAGAAAGTGCTATATCTGTGTACACAGGCTGAGAAAACAAAACTTTTTAATCTTTATAATTTTCCTTCCATTCTTTTGAAGCAAACCATTAGAGTTCTACGCAGAGGCAGTAACATGTACAAGCCCAATGTGTATAGTACGGCAGGTCATCAAATAGAAGACAGGCTAATTATTCACTCAAATTCATCCCACCAACATAAGATATATTGACATAATATTCAATTGGTGATATTCAAAATATCACCAATTTCAAATCACCATTCTTGGTACAAGCTCATCTATGAGTGATTTTATTGTACTATAAATTCAAATTTTGAAAACTTTCAAGAATCTGCTCTGTCTTATCTGATTAAAGATAAATAAGATTTTTTTAAAAAATCCTGAAATCAAGTAGCACCATGAATCTCCTTTTCAATCATGCTCCTTCCCCATCAAAGTCAAGCAATTATTCCTAAAGTGATCAACCAGCCAGTCTCAGAACAGAGCTTTTACAAGTGTGAGTCACATTTATCAGGACAAGCAACTTTACTCATGTTGTTTAAAATTGTTGTAGCTGGATACTTAATGGTCTTTTAAAACAATTCATAAAAGCTTAAGGACAATTACACTCCGAAGGAGTGTTCCCATTGATCTCATAGAAACAAGAAAACTGGAACAATACAGACCCATTAAAATGTAATTTCCCAACACCCTTTGCAGAAACAGTGCTGCCTTTACATACAGAACTCTTAGAGGGCTCCTGAAGACCTCAGAAGAAAGCTGTATCTTCTGACATTTTTATAAGTGTATATTTGTAAACAAATCCACCTGTAAACCCACCGTTTCATAATCTCGAGGCTGCCAAGTAGACTCTGGTTGCTGAGTTAATTACTCATACAAGAACTTAATGATCAGTTCAGTTATAACTATGTCCTGGGCTAGGCGGCCTTGTGTGGAGGACTCATCTTGGCATCAGACTGGCAAGCTTTCCTCATGTTAAGGATTACTATTTTCAACATCTGAAGACTAGAAGACCTTTACTGTGTTTTGATTTGCATGCTAATTAATACAAGTCTATCTACTTTGTAATCCTGATTCAGTATCTTGAAAATCCAAACTATACTGACTGGAGAGTCAAAGACTGCTGCTAATACCAAAAGCACAAAATGCTTACAAAGCACATTAGGATGATGTAGAAATGTTGATACGCTTATACGTTTTACAAAAGGCTACCTAAATTTAGATAAATTATGGCCTAGCACCTCCTCAAAACAGAAAAAAGGGATACCAAGAGAAGAAGAATAAAAGGAAACGGTCACATGTGGTAAAGGGTTGAATTTGCGCTCACACGACTAGAACAAACCACAAAATAATATTAAATGGTCTAGAGAACAACTGAAATTAAAATTTAGGTTGAAGGTTAAATTTAGTTTGTCAAGAGATAGATGATTAATACATTCACTTATCACACTTGTAATAATGAAGTTTTCTGTCAATGATTAGACCATAAAAATTCCAATATGCATCTGTAATTAGATATGCTCTTCTGGCTTAACAGCTGAAGCCGGAACAAGATTAAGCCTTCATAAGCAGACCACCCATTAGTGTTTCTTAATATTGAAAGCTTAGGAATAACCTAATTAAAACTGTATATTTACACAATTTCAAGGTTTATAGGTTTCTTTCATGAAATATTTGTATTACTTATTTGACTGATATAATGTTTCCATAATGAGTACTTCAGAAGAATTCTTGACTTTCAGAAAACATTCACATAAACTTCCTAACCAAAATTTGTGAAATATTTGCCCTTGGCTCAGTAAAAATGAGTTTGCCATTACTGATAAGAGGCAGCAGACTTTGTATTAACCCAATGATACAAGTTCTCTGGACTTGTCCGCAGTTCTCTTGGCTTGAACTGATTTTAGCGAGTCACAGCTGTGACAGCAATTGTCTAGAGGTCACATAGCTATGTCCTAAATTGTTTCAGCTTTAGTTTAGCTGTGTGCAATGGTGCAGTGCAATGAATGCCTACTTCTAACTAATATGTAATGATAACAAGCAGTTATTCTGGGGAGGGTGAGTTGCCTAGAATAGAATCCTAGAATAAAAATGTAGTGTAATATACCAACAAAGATATACACAAAAGCCCAGGACTGCAAACAAAAATGGTAGTGGCCGATTACTGGGCACTGTAGGAGTGTAGCCATGTGTGTCCAGTAAAATGTTTTTTAAGGACAACAGAACAGAAAAGCAAGCAAAATATGAAATTGGGAATCACTAAAATTAAAGAAAGAAACATTTTGGTTTAGATAGCATATAAAGATAATTCAAGCAGATCCCAGGTTAAGGAATACCAGTCTCACACTCCTCCCTTCAAAGAACTCGGGATACTGATTGCTTCTTGAAAACCTCCAGCATTCTCTTAAGTGGGCTGTGGCAAGAAGAGGGAAGAGGGTGGGTGAGCATAACAGCAGGGGAAAGCACCGAAAAGTTTGTATACACCAGCCCTAACTGTGTTGTTAACAGTGTTAGCACTTGTTAGCACTTGGGTTCAGGGTAGTTTCGAGTCCACGGGATGTGGACCTCAACAGGGCCTCTCCTAGGAGCAGGGGGGAAGCAGGGCGTGAGCCTGGCCGTAGAGAAACCACACACACAGCAGGGTTGGTGGAAAATGGTGAACTGGTTTATTAGATAAGAGGAAAGCTTTTTAAAGGGTCTCTTGTGGAAAGGGCTAGAACTTGGGCGGCGTAGGGGTGGTATATGTAAAACTTAGAGATGGGATAGGGTAGGATACAGAGGAATGATGAGGAGTATGTCTACAAGATAACTGGGGGAATTACAATTGTCTGAGGGTAGTTACAAATCACCTCAGCTGTCTTATCTCACAGCTGCTGTTTCTCTCTGCAGCAAGGGATACACCTAGGGCCAAATAGCTCTTCTTCCTACATTTTGGTTTCCTGACCTTTCCGTTGATCAAAGTTTGTCTCGAGTCCCAGTCCAACCCCGACAAGCACTATTGTAACTGAACCAATAAAAATTTTACTTAGACATTAAGATTTTAATTCAACTAATGATGGATCCTTGGTTCCACCTAGAAAGCTTAATCCTTATCAATGTTTTGGGTGTAACATTCATTTTGGACAATTTGCTTTTCATCTGTAATTCAGATTTTGTCTTCCCCTTGTCTCTTCCATCCTTGACCTTAAAAATATATGAAACTAAAGCAGAAAGAAAATCAGACACTTTGCAGAATATTCCCTTAGTTCTGATAGATATTTTGTAATGTTTTCAAGCTATAAAATATTGGAAAATGCTGTGAATGCAACAACATGTTTTATAATGTTTGTTTTTAAACAAATCCCTCAATTCTCCAATGAGTTGAAACTTTCAATTTCTTGATTTCTTGTATTTTGGGGGGAAATAAGTGTATTGAACTGACTGTTCCCCAAGCAGTTCCATAGTGGAAGTTAACAAAACTGCAATTTGATCAGCTCATTGTTTTATAAATGCTAGTGGGACATGGCTCTGTTTACCAACAAGCAAGTACTTTGCTTTCATGGGGAAGGAAATGAACTCACTGGAATGTCTGACATAGTGTTCCACTAAAGTCTATGCAGTCAGAAGAAGGAATTCAGTAAAATATCTCCACTCATCCCATGAGAGACTACACCGGCATGGAGGTTGTCTCACCACGCCAAGAGAACACAACAGCTCTTTGCTGGTGGACAGCCAAGAGCACAGGGACTTCTCCTGTGGCTTGCTGCCAACCCAACCTCTCCCACATTGTGCTCTGGCTGTTAATATCAGCCAGAAAGTCAAGGCCGAGGCAACCTTATGTCACAAAGCACTCACGTCACTGCGGCTGCTGGCAACGGTGAGGGAGGATGGAGCAAAGTCAGGCTGTACAGACCTGTGCCAAGGGCTAACCCAGGGACCAGCCTAACCAGAAACCAAGCGTCACAAAGGGAGCTTGCAGGTGGCTCTGCACTCCCCCACAAAGCCTTATCATTGTCCCCAGAGGCACAGTCAAGAACTGAATCCAAAGTCTCCTGGTTCAGTATGTTTCCTTGCTCAGGATATCAACTCTTTTGATTTGCGTAGTACCTTTTTTGCCAAAACTACAAACACAGATTTCCTTAGGAGTCATGCTCAATAGATGTTCTTGTTTGTATTAGACTGCACATGCACTGAGACAGGAAGCCACAGCATTTCCAATGCATTGATAAAAAAAATAATAAAAAGACACATTCTGCGCAATGAGGTGTAACTTTGTACGTCAGTGAGTGCTTGTTAAGAGATAAAAGCTTCACTTGACTCAAAATTTTCACCATTCTTTGCAATTATGGAAAATAAATGTAATTTCCCTTATTTTAAATGGATCTGTAAACACTGAGGGAGTGTTTCAAATGCTAAATAAAGGCTTGATCACCATCTGAGTTGCCCTGTGGCCCTGAGATGCACTGTGGCTTCCAGACCTAGAGTATCTCAATTGGAATGAGATGGGTTTCCATGGCTGGGAATGACATCCCACCCCATTGTCTGATAGCACCATCCTAATATCCTCAGTCTGGAACACAGGTGGTAAAGGTGCCACATAGCCAGATTTTGAGCAGTGGAAAGCTTGAGCGACACAGGACCTGACTTCTGTGATATGCAGCAGAAAAAAACAAACCAAACCAACATAATTAAAAAACCCCAAACCAAACAAAGAAAACTAACAACAACCACCAAACCAAACCAAACAAAAACCAACCAACCAAAAAAAGTCACAACAGCTGCAAACCCCACTAAGAGTTTGTCGTTGTTTCTAGCAAAGTTAGTAAGATTAGTGCTTTTATACTGCTGGGAGTAGGGTAGGAACAAGATCTTACTATCAGTGATTATCCAGTTTGTGCTCTCAGTATTGACACTTTCTTTGGACTAAGACCAATGGGAATCCTCTGGGAAGGACCATGAAACCAGTTGTGCAAAGACAAATTTCTGCAGGAGTTCTTTGTGATATGACAGTCATTGCCTTACTTTCCTCTCTGTTTGCAAAGACACATTCTGCCAAGAAGTCCTTGCTGACCATTTGCCTCAGGCTTTATTGCTGCATCAAACATCCAAAAATGAGGCTGTTCAGTTATAAGTAGAACATTTCAACTATATAACTAGGTTAAGGTCTTATACCATTCAAAAGAAAAATGAAAACTCTATGTGAATAGTGTGCTCAGTTGTACAGCTGTGTACGAGGCAGAAGGAGCCACGTGAGTTACATGCCCCAGTGAAGTCCCGTATGGAGGTAAGTAGTCCCAAACTCCCAGCTGGATGTTTCCTTCTGCAGCATTACCTCATGCAGTAGACCAGTGTAAAGGAAAGCACTTTCTGGAAGATCTGTGTCAGATTAATTCTTTTGATAATGAAAGGAAGGAAGAGGATTTTAGCCAGCTACAGCTGAGTCCGTGTTGTGCTCCTGCTCTTCCTCTCACTCAAGCTGGAGTCAAGGGAAACACCTGCATCTTGGGGCAAATATTTTGGTGACAACTGAAGTGACTCTAGGTTAAGAACTTCTCCCCAAGTCCATGACTATGAAGACCTATGAGGTACCCATTGCTGCTGTAGTCAGAGCACTCCTAGACCTCCCAGTGCCAGCTGGCCTTTGGGTGATGGGAATGCATTCTCCTGAGACAGTTCCAGGTCTTAAGAAGCCAGAAGCGAATGAGTATAAACAGAATATGAGCAAAATCTTTATTAGAAATGGGAAGATAGAGATTCTATTCTGAGCAAAAAATACATGGAGGAGCAGAGAGCAATGTGACTATTTGGTCTTTACAGTGAAAATTCTCAATGGAAGACAAAGTGGTTGAGTTCTTTTCAAGTTACACTTTAAGATTGAAAGATTTTATCTGAAACTGAACGACACTTTCAAGAAAATATTTTTCAAGCAAACTACCAATGTTTAACTCAGATTTAGAAATCGTCATCCTTACGTCTGAAGAAAAAAAAAAAAGGAACATTGTCTAAGACACAGGGCTGTGATTTCCCAGAATTATTTGTATAGGATAGGTCTTAGTCTTTAAGGCAAAATGACTTGTAGTTCGGAAAGTTATCTCGTAGCTGCTAACAGAGACTCTAGGGACTGTTAATATATATAATTAATGTCTAGTTAATTTCAAAATAATTATATATGAAACCTGAAGTGCATATACAAGCCCCATCCTTTCCATCTATCCCTCAGCACTAATTTTTTAAGACAAGATTTGTCTCTGCATATTATTCCTAACTTATTTTTGCAACTGCTATAATATAATCAATCATTACATGGTGGAATATGTAGAAAAGTGGGCAAGAAGACAAAGGAAAATACGGTTTCAGATACTGAGTTAGGATTGGAGATTGGGGGTGGGGGGAATTCATCTCACCTAATATTTTAATACATACAATGGACATGTCTCCCTCTGAGTCTGTCATTCAGTGCTGTCTCTGCAGCCAAAAGAGAGGAAGAGGCACCCTAAGAAGGGTTCATCTCACTCTAGTCAAAGCATTTAATGTAGGCAAATCTGAAAAATGGTTCTAATTCTCTCCGATTCTCTCTAATTCCATTTGTTTACTATAAAAGGAGCCACCCCTGCAGGTGACTTTGGATTCAAAGGATTGCATTTTAGATACCTAAAGGAGATCTCAGCCACAGCAATGGTCCCCAAGCAGCTTTATGACTAAATTAGTCTTCATTCATTTTTCTCAATATATTAATATCTCACTTTAAAAATCCAGGAGCATTCTCACCTAATCATTCACATTCATTCACACCCTTTCCTATGCAGATCAGTGTTACCAAACAATCCTAATTAGCATGTTAGATGATTTGTTTATAGATCAAGTTGTTGACACCTTTTTTTTTTTGGCTTTGCCAGTGTAAAACAGAAAAGTGTGCCCAGCTTTTGAAGGACTTCCCACATGACCAGTGAATTCATTAATGGAAAATCATATCGTCTGTGTTAGCAATGAACATCAAAGCAAAAGGGACATACTCCCAAGTTTACATACGGGTAGAAGAAGCCAAAGTCACCAGGACAGTCCTCACTTAGGAAAGTATATAAGCTCCTCCCATTGTGCTACAAAGAAGCATTTGGCATGTTTATAACCTTAGGTTTTTTTCCCCTTCCTTGATATGTTTAGAAAGAGGTCAGACTTAGGAAAAAATTATCCATCCCTTGGTTTCATGCCTATTCCTTACGTGACTGAAAGACCAAGATCTCCACAGAGAAACGTGGGTTTTCTACTGACAGTTTAATAATTTTCCCATGCAAACAGGATGCTCTGCTCATTACAGCTCTGTGTGCTTGGTCTGACTAAACCCAGAGGGGAATTTTTAACTCTGAGAGGAGTTTTTTGAGACTTTACTGTTTGTTTCAGTATGAAGGAGCATTGTGCTATCAAAACAGAGACTACCTGTTACCTGATAAGTATTTGTCACTTTTTACTAAAGTTGAATTCTTTCTGTATGTCTTTAAAAAAATATCACTGACGGAAGAAAAGCAATAAATTAGGAGGAGTATTTCTTTGTTTGCTCAGTTACTCCAAATAGTTCAAATGCAAAGTTCTTTCCTAAACACTAGCGGCCATTTACCACTTGCTTTCTTGACTTACATGATGATATCATTTAGTCTCATCTGGAAGTTTAATTCCCCTGTGTTAAGTTTTATACAGTTATGTACAAAAGAAGTAGAGAAAGTCTGTTGTACAGACTGGAAGTTGCCTGTAAGACTGATTTATCTGGTCCTTGGAGCGCCTCAGCCACATTTTTTTTCCCAAACTGCAGGTGTAGTATAGTCAGAAAAGTAGGTTGCATCACATGACGTTCTTAGATGAGACTAGAGACAGCTAAGAGGGCATGTCACCTGTGAAAAACCTCAGGTGAACCCTGAAAGCTGTCACATGAAACCAACCTGAGGCAGTATGTAGTTGCATATGCAAAGGGCTGTGGCTTAGCAGTGATCCTTCCAGACCAGACCTGCAACCTTCTTGGCAGGAGAGTGGTTCTCTCCGTTTTCTGACTGCCTCACCTGGATAACATCCCTTTCAGGGATTTTGAAGAGAATAGAACTTGTTGTTCTTCTCTGGCTTGTTTTTTCTCTTCTACCTCCTTTCCTCTTCCTTTATTTAATGGAAATCCAACTTCAGGAACAGCACTAACTCTGACTGAATGATTCACACCTTCCAAATTCTTGCTGAATTCCTTTCACCTCCATGGGAGTCCCTCAAGTTTTCGTACCTATCATAGTGCTTGTAGAGGACTTAAAGTCCTGCAGGCTTGACTGGCGCTTGTCCAGATTGCAACTTATCCAAGACTGTTATAGTAATTTATAGGCAACATATTAGAAGAAATACCAATGTATTTATGTCTTATTTTTATAATTTTCATCCTGATAAATGTTTCTTATAAAGATCGCACACTGCGTTCTAATAACACAAATGGCAGTCTTGGCCCTTGAAGTGCTTTCTAAATTACTTTTCTGTTCTCTCTTCCCTCTTAGGCAAGCACTTTGATGAATCCAGCCATTTCAGGCAGATTTACTCCTGGTCACATAGATAAAGGTGATGTTAGGGTGTACTTCCAGAGAACCAAAGAGGCTACCTGGCTTGTCATACATAAATCCTCATTAATAATTTGAATTAGGATCCTTCATCATCTAATGTAAGAAAACATAGAGGCAAAGGAGAAAAATTAAGTAGTCTTTCAGAGTCTTGATTTCTAACCTATCGGACTTAGGCTAGACTTTGCAGACCGTGTTTCTGCCTCCACTGTTCAGAGGACGTTTTCCTGACAGGAGTGTCCTAGTGTCTATTTGCTGTAGAACTGAGCTTTCTCTGTGACTCAGCTTCGTCACACCACCCCTTCCCAGTCAACTTACTTAGTTAAGAGTATTTAAATACTGCAAAACTTGTAATTAAACTTGTCATTTTCAAATCACACTCACTTCTGTGTTGGAAGATTGTCAGCAGTTTCACAGCTACTGTGGCTCCCTGGCAGACAGCCAAAATACTAGGAAATCATGGAAGATTATTTTGATCTGCCAAAGTAAACCTTGCTGATACCTCATTTATGGTCAGCATTGTCCCATGTGGAAATTTCTTCTAATTTTTTTTCTGTTTTGTTTTTTCATTTGTTTGTGTTGTTTTGGGTTTTGTTGGTGTTGTTTGTTTGCTTTTCTGGTTTGTAATCGTCTGGGTTTTTGTTTGTTTGCTTATTTTGTTTTGCTTTGTTCTTGCCCTTTTTTTTCTTAAGGTAATTGCATTAAAAAACCCCACAGGAAAGCATGGCAAAGGCAGATATTCAAATGTAAAATCTAAGTTCAGTCCTCATGCAAGCATTCAAAAAGAAGAGAGTTGTAGATTTCATAATCGTTATAGTTCCCACTCCACCATCCCTGACTCAGTGCCTAGAATGAACAGTGCTGCCTGAATAGCAGCTATTCATAATTTATCGCACGCTTCCTGAGGAAGTGGTGCACTGAATTCTTTACTGTTGAACTACTCAAAGACATATCTAGAGGGAGGCTATTACTACAGTATCTCAAACAGTAGCAATGTGTGCATTTTTGTCTGCACATAAAATTGCATATAAAATTAAAGCTGAGCAAAACAAGAGAACAGAAATAGGGTGGGGGATGTAGTACTTTTCATTCAACAACAGAGTGCATAATTTGTAGTAAAAATCTTCCCTCAGAAGTAAAATTTTACAAATTTCAAAGGTCACAATGAGATTAATCTCTCACAATCAAACATTTCCCAGGTCATTACAGGAGTAAAAATTAATATTATACTCCCAACCCACTGAAGCTTTTTGATCTTCCCCAGGCAGATACCAATATATAACTGCAGTAAAGGGCACACAGAGAAATTCTGTGTCCCTCTGATAGCAGTACATGGGAGGGAAGATGGTGATTCCATGGTCTTCTGTCTCCTTTCTGCACATTTTATGAGCAGAAGTTAAAAACATTTTGCAGTGTCTCTGAAACAAGGATGGCAAAAAGCAGAAGTAATGTAATGAATAAATCAATACACTTAGGATGTAAAAATGTTTAACCTAAATGGCTATAAAAGTTTTAAGGACAATCAACACACAGTCAACTTTGGCTGTTTTATTCAGATTGCTGAGAATTAGGAGAAATACTTGCAGCAGCTTTCTAAAGAATAGCTGTAGACTGGGAATTGCAAGGACTTATCACCCTTTATTTACTTGCTATTGATGCTGTTAAAAATTGTGTAAAATGTTTTTCCCAAGTTTAAAAAATTGTGCTTGTTTCCAAACAAAATAAAATAGAGACAATAAACCTTGCAAACCTGAACAAGATCCACATAGATATAGAAGAGGCAACTCAACACTATGTTGAGGGTAAAGCATGGGGCCAGCACAGGCTGGGAATGCTACACCCATGCCCATGCTGGAGCTGGGCTCTCTCTATGCAGAGCAGCTTAGTGCAACTCACTCTGTAACACAGAGTGGATGTCTAAAGGTAGTAGTCAAGACATTAGACAGAGTGCAATGTTAAACAAAAAAAATTAAGGTCTAATTAAACAGATACAAAATTAGAACAGTGGTTAAGTTACCACCTATTAAACCCATAAATGGAGCAACGTGTATTTTTCTGAGGTCCTGACATCCACCCTGCAGAACCAGGAGGTTTTGTTTTGAACTTGTTGTGGTCGGATCCTATGGATGGAAGACCCCTTAGGTGATTGTCCAGCTGTGGCTCTGTCATGCACCCCTCCATTCTGCCCTGTCTCCAAGGACTGCAGTTCATCCCTCTGGAACAGCTCTGTCTGGAGAGCCAAAACACTGATAACTGAGACAATCAGGAGGTTTTTGCTTCAGAATCCAAGACAACATGGCAACACAGGCATAGCCTTAAGGGATTTCCTCCATGAACCAGAACCAAAAGGACTCTAAGCAATAACTGTTTAGCAGCTGCCTCTGTGGTACTTTGGGTTTCCTTACAACAGACTGTAAAGCACTGCAAGCACTGGCTGTATCACTTCTTTCTCTTGGTAGAATTGTTTTGGTTGAGGTCAGTAATAGCAATTGTTAGCTAATATTTAGTATTAGGATTGATGATTTATTTCCAAACTCAAAATCTTCCATTGTCTTTTCTGCTAAGGAATTTTAGTAGGATACCAAATCCTGCTGAATTGCACTATCTTGAACTCCAAAAAACTGATTAATTATTCTAATTAATACAAATTACAGGTTAAGCGATAGCCATCTGTCTTTTCTCCCATTCTTTGTAAGCATTTCAGGATATCAGGCAGGGAAAACAACTGTTTAAGCTAAAGGCCATGCTGACACAAAAACAAATGGGGTATAAACTGACTATGAATAAATTTAGGCTCTAAATTACGAGAAAAAAAAAAAAAGATAAGCATTCCCACACCAAGGATCTGAAGAAAAAATTTTATGGGAGGAATGCAGGACTAAAAAAATCCTACTCTTAAGGCTGAACCAGATAAATTTAAGAAATGTTGGATGGAATATGGAACTTGTTAGAGAATGGAAAAAAAGTAGTCTCTTCAGAGAAGCATCTTCTGAAGCTCTGTACATGACAGCACATGTACACCCAAATCTCCATATGACCCAGGAGCAGCGACAGATCAAGCTTCAGATGACTTTGAAGGTTTCTCTAATCACACAGCATTAATTGTTTCCGTTTACCTGATCTAGATAAGATCCCATGGAATATAGCTCCACAATATTTTGACTGAAGTTCAAACTCTATAAGCTTTGCTTGAAGAAACAGAATATATTTTACACACCTCAAAATAGCCATTAGTGCAGATAAGAATATTTGTAAGACAAGTAAATCATCACTAACCACTGCAGTTCTGATGCTGAAACAACTCTTTTCAGTTGTTACTACTTTAGGTCTTCAGTTTCTATCAGATTATTCATACCAGATATAGGCAAATATTATACTGTACAATCCTCACAGCTTTAAGGTACTTACAAAGGTAGAGAAGGCACCAAGAAAGGGAAATCTTTCATGGGCCAATGATAGATGAAAATATATACCCAATTCTGGAGAGTAAAAATTCCATTACATGGTTTAATTTAGTCGATAGGTAGTGAAACAATATAAACTTTAAATATATTTGTGAAACCATTTCTTACTCTTTTCATAGCCTTTGTATATATTACAAATTCATAATAAAAATTATGTGGTTTATGGAGCATACATATTAAATTACCTCCAATTCCAACCTCTCTTGCAATCTTTTCAGCCCCTATATTTTTTCTTTGTTTGCATAATATGCCTGAAATCTTTTATGTGCATTGCAATGCACTATTCAGCATAAGTAAAAGGAATGGACTTTCACCTTAAAAATATTTTAATTAATTGCTTCAAAGACATTAGAATAATATTTTTTAGCTTCTTAAAATAAATATAAAAAAATAAAAAAATATTCTTCTCTTAAAAATTCATGAAGTAGCATATTCCTAAGGGATACACCACCAGTTAAGAAGCTGAAGGATCATCTAGCTTAAGTACAGGTGGAGAAAACCATCTTTATTTGAGTAAAGCGTAGCTTTTATTTTTGGATGGCTGCAATTTCAGCTTTGTCTAGATTGAACATGTTCAGGAGAATTTCAAATTACTATTTCAGTGTCCAGTACCTGCAAAACAGTATATAATTCAGCTTGTGACAGGAGGGAAACATGACTGCTTGAACATTATCAATATTTTGCAATACTGTGTGAAACATACCCCAAAATGCCAAACAGAGCAGACGTGCCTAAACTTGGAGACTGTATTCATTACTCTATTAGCTCAGAAATGCTGAGGACAAGAACATGGCTTTGTGACTACGTAAGAAAAGGAGTAGTCTCAAAGACTTGGTTGGCTATACCTCATAGATTTTCTAAGAAATTTCATCAGTTTTACTTAAAAAACAAAACAAAAACAAAAAAAACCCATCAAACAAACAAACAAACAAACACCAAATTATAATTGTGGGGTTTTTTCATTTAGCTACATCTGAGCAGTTCTGAGTCATATACATCCTCTCCAGTCAGACACCTACTCTCTGAGACTGATCTTGTGTCCCAGCTCCCAGGGGATCCAGGCAGCCACTGTGCACTTCTGAGTCAGACACATTTTCTGGTGCTGTCCTGTGCATGATCTCCCATTAACTGGCTCCAGACAGCTCCCTTCTCAATGTTAAAGAGCGCTGAATTGCTCCACTGAATCATGAAGGCTCCAGGTACAGTCAGCAGAGTCAAGTAAATGCTCCACTTTTGATCATTATCAAGAGACCTGAAGGGGTTCCTGTATCTCTCTGTTGACTATGCAAGGAGTCTGGGCACATGCCTAAATGTTTTGCATCACACTGGCAGGCCATGCACCTACACATAAGACATTGCAACGCCTGGCTTAAAAACTTTATCAATATAGAAGAACAGATACAGCAGGTTGGAGTCAGGACTTCAGGATTCTGACTTTTGGGTTCATTGGAGGACTACTGGGAAAGCCAGTGACCAGGAGCACATGGTCTGTGAGAAAATGTTGAGAGACATTATCTTGTTTAGTCTGGTAAAGAGGTAGTCTACATGTAGTCTGCAAACGTGCACATGGGAATTATGAACGAAACAGACTCAAATTTTTCTTGGTCATGATATATGATATACACAGGTGAGGAGTGACAGCCACACACTGTGAATTGGGAGGTTCATCTTCTGCATTAAGGAAAACATTTTCATTGATTTGATAAAATACACTGAAACATGTTAGCCAGAGTGGTGGTGAAACTTCATTATAGTCTCTACTGACTGGGTCTAGTGTAGGTGACAGTCTCACACTGAGTGGGAGAAGGGACAATATGACCATTGAAGTTCCTTCCAAATAACACCAGAATGTTTTTTTGTTTCTATCTGCACCTCAGAACTTGGCTTGTAAAAGCAATCCTTCAGGTAGCCATGACCGGAATGTAGGGATGCCAGCAGCATGAAGTTCCTAAAATATAGAAAGGTCTTTTTTCTTATGATTTCTCTTAGCCATTATATGTTCAAAGTTCTTCCCATTCCCTGGTTGAAACAGGTGGAGCTGACAAGATGTGTAGAGGACCTGAAGACATGCTATTTTTGGTTGCAGTAGCCATGATGCTAAGGACAATCCATACTACAGAGTTCCTATGAGTTCTTTGCTGGGAAGCAGAGGGCATTGGAGCCTGTTAAGCACTTAACTTGTTAAGGGCATGGGGCTTGATGCAATATGTAAGCAGGTGTTAAAGTTCTGATTTTCTTATAGCAACAGTTTTCATTTTGCTCTAAAGCAATTACAGAACTACGGTCGATATTCAGAAGTGAGAGTAGGTGGATTTCCTTTTACTTTGGAGAAATCAGAGGAGGAATTGGTAAACAGAAAGCAGTGCTGTAAGAGAGTAAAAACATCCACTGAGACGACAGTAGCAAGCAAAAGATTTTTCTTTCTGTCAGCTTTGTAGTCTTAAATCATACACAAAAGCAAAAAGAAAGATAAAGTCAACCCTGAACAGTCATTTTCACTTGTGAGAAAGATGGAAAAATAGTCACAGTTCTTAAGAGAACTAAGAACTTAAAGAGCTTAAAAGAGTGTCTACAATGTCTCTGTTTAGTAGCCATAGATGAGAAGCAATTGTCGAGAGCTTGGATTTTAGAGCTAGCTCCAACCAGAAGAGGTGTGGGAGTCAATGCCAATTTGTGGCTTGAATCTGGAAGAAATCCAGCAATGTTAGTTCTGTTATTACCCTGTTAATGCACACTCTTGCATTTGGTCTGTCTCTCATAATTCTCCAATTCTCCCTGTTTGGTGTGCCATCACTTTGGGGATCAGTGCGAGTATGCTGAGCTCAAAACTTTGGGTCTGCCTGGTATAGCTATCCTCACCATTTTCAAGAAATAGAATTAGCATATTGAAATTGCTAGCTGATTTTTTTTGAAATGTATGATCAAAGGTACACTGGTAGAAATCATTAAACTCAAATGCTTCTTATTCACAGAAGGAAAAAAGCAGTCCCTAACTCAGATCTAAGGCACTAATTCTGAAGTTTTATTATGTATTTATTTAAGATTATGTTACCCTGAAAGAATCTGTTATGGTCAAATGTATTTATTAATGATAGACAGTTTCTCATACATATCTCTTTTCACTGTTTAGAGCAGCAAATTACTTAATAAAATTACAAGTGATGAAAATATAACAATAAAAATGGATCCAGATGTTGCAAAACTTGAATGTTCAAAAGATTAATTTGATTTAGTGATATCATTAAATTAAGAGAAAAAGAGTCAGTCCTAAATAGATGTAATTGCATTACTTGTCTTTTAAGCTTTGAGGTCACAATAAAGAGGTTTAGCTACTGCTGCCAGTAGTTCCTACATAAGCAAAATGACTTTTCACTAATTTTCTGAAGTTGTTTCCAGAAAAGCATATGCTAGAGCACTGTAATATGCTGAAAAGACATGAAGCTCACAAATATGGTATTGTATTTCACTATTGTGTAAAGGAAAAATTTTAGTAACAAATATGAATGTAATAATGGTAAAATATAATAACAGTTTGAATTTCACACTTAAGTAACGGTAAGCCTGGATCCAGCCCCCAGGAGCGGCTTACAGGGAATGTCATGGCTTGGCTTCGTGAATAAAGTGTTGTTAAATGTGAAAGAGGAGGATAATTAATGGGCCTTCATGGCAAGTAGCAGTATATTTCTTTTTCTTCCAAACTTTAAATGTCATTGTTTGATATTTAGATTGCTGGAGCCACTAGAGGCTTCTCAAACTTTCTGAAAATGTAGCAAAAAATATAGGCTAAGAGCTAACTACATACCCCACCAACATGAATTAAGATTATTTTGTACTGTAATAGCATACCATCTCATTCATTAGCCTGATATTTAGTTGAAATAAAGTTTGAACCAGAAGGCAAGGTCAATCTTGTGAAGGTGTTGTAAAGGAAATGGTTCATTTACATCAGCCAGGATCATTTACATCAGTTTTCATCAAAATTTTAAACCCTTGTAAATTCTGGGTCCTTAGAGTCTGGCATTTAAATTACATTGCCTATCTTTAACACTGCCAGGTATAGGTTCCTGCAAATGGTTTCTGCTTCTTCAGTTCTCTTCCCTAAGAAACTGTGTCCATCGATGTTAATGGTCCCTTTGTGGACACATTCTGCACTGGTAAGAAATGTGCATTCCCTGGGAGTGTCAAGGAAGGCATTACCTGCTGTGCTGTCAATAGAGACCCAGAGCCATCTTTACGAAACCTGAACACTGCCCCATTTACTTCCCATGCAACATCTCACCTCACTCATGGTGTATCATGAAAATATGACTCTCCCAGGAGACCAAACCCCATGGAGTAGCAGGTGTTTGGGCAGCTTGGGTGAACTCCCTAACTACTCTCTCTAACAACCGGACAGCAACACAACATTGCCTAAAGGATGAATAGGCACTTCAGGTGTTCCATCTCAGCTAGCATAAAGAGCAGAAGCACACCACACCAGGTCCTCTCAGGTTGGACCAGGTAGGAGTTCTCATGGAAGTCATGGAAATACCCCAGCATTTAAAATTTGACTGCATAGTACACAATTAGCAGATAATTCTGCAGCAAAGGGGGAGAGTTATGATGAAATGGGCCTTGACTGTGTAACAAAACACTACATGTGGTACACAGGTGCTGAGCAAAGAAAAACAAAACCAGAACTTGAACATCCATTGCAGCTGGATAAGGTGCAGATTCTTACCAAATGTAAGTTATTTCATTCTTCCTTCTTTTACTTGAATATGATATTTACTCCACTGAGGATCTATCTAGTGGAGTATGCTGTAGAAGAAATTACATACGAACCAGAAGAATGTTCTTAGGGGAGGGTCTCCTCTAATAGTAACACAATCCAAATTCTACCAAAAATACCAACCAGGACCCAGATAAACATTTCATTACCAAGTGTTAGAAACAAAGCAAGGTTATGTAAAGCAACACACCAGGGACTAGTTCAAGACCTGTGACGGAGAGAAGGAAGTTGTCACCATACTGCGGGTGGTTTTTATTACATGCTTCTTGTTGTTCATCAGGAGGCACTTAATAAAACAGATCAGCAAAAAAAACAACAACAGAGTTTACATCTGTAGCATAAAGCCAAATAAGCAGTAAAAAGTAATTACTAAAAGATGCATTTTTTTCAGCCCTGATGCAAACGCAACCAGCAGAGCTCTGCACAATTCAGGCAGAAGGATTTCAGAGGAAGTCTGAAGCAACTCAGTGTCAGAAAGCTCTTCTGCCATTCTCATGGATAAGACCAGGAACAGCTATGGATCTTGTCATATCAAATATTTCTTGAAAAGCTGCTGTGAATGTAGCAATTTGGCTTTTAGCCATCCTCCATATGACCCCACTGGCTACAGCAAACAAGTTTGGTGTGTTAATGAGAGCATATTTTAGTTAAACAAATAGAGATTTCTTCCAAAAGCCAGAATGAAAACAAAGCTGCAATTGCATTTCTGTTATTCGTTCTACCCCAGCTACTAGGGGCAAATATGTGGATAAAATCTTGTCATCCAAATCAAGAATAAGATTAAGAACAACTTCAGTCTGAGCTGATGTAACCATGGATGGGTAATGATTGAATTTCAAAATATCACTAGGAGGAAAATAAAAGCAGAGGCAAAATTGACTGCACTGTTCTCACTACATTACCTTAATTCTGTGTCAAAAGAGAGGACATTTTGGGCAAGTCAAATAATCAGTTCTCAAGGTCCTTTCTGATTCTACTTATTTCTCTCTCTATGACAGTGAGATTATGCAAACTTCATGAAGTAAGGCATTTTATGTTCTTCAGATGAAAGGTAATTTAGAGAGTAGATTATTATTTTAGACAAATAAATGCCATACTTTACTGCAAGGCAGAGATAATTTGACTGCTGTTGAAAGAAATGCAAAGCAGCAAGAGAGGGACTACAAGATTATTTAGGAAAGCAAAAACTCATACCCTCTGATCTAACAAATTTATATTTGTCAAATATAATAATGATAACAGATTATGGTCCATATGTTTTAATAGCAAAGGGTAGAGTTCCTCTTGCTGACAATGATTGGAGTATGGTTGATTTAACACAGGAATGTAGCTGATTTAATGAAGTGCAAAAAAAGATAAGGAAAGTCTAAGAGATATTTCAGAAGGAGCGAAGCGGAATAATTTTTTATATGGCTCCAATGTCATACGAATAGGCAAGTCTCTTGGATTAAAACCATTAGTTTAACCAGAACAATGAATATGGCATGTATTAATGACTACCCAGATTCTTGCTACCCTAGAAATTAAAAGGGAGATGTAGTAGGTACACAGGATATGGTAAATTCGTACAGAGTCTGCTGAATCTAGGGACAGGCTTTAATGCAATTTACATCACCTTCCACACCATTTACCGAAGGAATTACACTAATAAATTATGACTCTGTGATTGAATAGAACCATAACTATCTGTATTACTGGATAATCTTACATACATCTAAAAATCATTTGTGCTATACTTCTAAGATAGTTTATTATTTTAACAAAAAAAATCTCAATGATGAGCAAATTTTTCCAGTTCACTGAAAATTTTAGTCTCTCCCAATTCAGTTTCATTTCAATTTAGTCAACATTTTTTTCCAAATTCATTCCAGGGAGCAATCATCTAAATAGGGGCACACTGCACTAGGTAGCACTAGTTGTGGAAAAGGTGAAAGGAGTACTGTCACTCCTGAGTCCCTTACAGTCCACCATCTGTTTTCAAAATTAAGACATTCCTCCTTCTTTGTCAAATGACCTGTCCTGGAGTGCAAGGTCCTGGAAGTGGTTCACAGAACCAGCAGATCCCAAGCTGTGTGTCTATCCCCATGATCCCACACACTGTCTGCTGAAGAGATGGGTCTTAGACGTGTATTTATGCACGGCATAAAGCACTCTAAGTCTCGGCCTGCACCGTTGAGTGACAGGAAGCTCATAAACCCACAGACTACACTCAGATCCTTGTGGGAGAAATGTGGGTCTTGAAATGTCATGTTAGGGACAGCAAAAACCAAGACAAATGTCTGAAGAGCATTGCCACAGATTTGGTTATCGTGTTTTGCAGTGAGAAAGTCTTCAATGATCACTAGAGGCACAATGTGGTATTCTCGTCTCTCAGCACTTCGTGGAATTCTGCACTGTTTAACTGAGGGAATCTTCTTTTATGTAAAAATTACATAATTTAAAGAAAGTGTCAGTAATACATTTCTGGCAGAAAATTCCAGGGAAAGAAACCAAAACAGAAAAATATTTCCTTCTTGTCAGGCTGTGGAGGGTGTTAGGGAATACATTTAGTGCAGGTAGCTCAATGTGCAGTTGCAGTGCGAGCTGCAGCTTGAGCTCTTGGGGGCAGGAACCAGAGACAAATGGCATTCCTTTGGTCCTTCCTCAAAGACATCCAGCTTGAGCTGTTATTTAGTTATTGTATCATGATTGAATGATTTTAAGGATTTGAATGTCTGTTTGAGACTCTGCTATGGGAAACTTGGGGTTGAGCCGGCAAGGAAACCTGGTCTGACTGTGTGAGTGTAAGGTGTGTAGCTCAGGTCACACCAGAGTGGGTCCTGGATGGTCAGACAGGAAAATTTCCTTGACAGTGGGTTGACCTTAGTTGGATGCCAGGTGCCCACAAAGCCTCTCTATCATTCCCTTTTTTCAGGTAGACAGGAGAGAGAAAATAAGATGGAAAACAACTTGCAGTTTGAGATAAGGCAGTTTACTAAAGGAAGAGCAAAAGGTTGTGTGTGCACAAGCAAAGAAATAAAAAAAGAGTTTATTCTCTGCTTCCAATCAGCAAGTGATGTTCAGCACCTTCTTAGGAAGCAGGACTTCAGCACGTGTGGCAGTTGCTCTTGAGGGCAAACATTGTACATAACAAATGTCCCATCTTCCTCCTCCTTTTCTTAATTTTCATGTCTGAGCTGATGTCATAGCTATGGAATACCCCTTTGGTTATTTTGGGTCAGTCGTCCTAGTTGTGTCCCCTTCCGGTATCTTGCCCAACCCCAGCCCCTTGATGGAGGGGGAATGCTGGAGAGACAGTGCTGGTTCTGTGCCAGTGCTGCTCAGCAGTAGCTGAAATACTGATGTGTTACCAGCATTCTAGCTACCAATGCAAAGCTGCATCTCAGCTAGCCCCAATACACAGGCATTTTACTGACACACATTGCTGGTCCAGGGGTGAGAGGATTCGTCCCTTTTAACATGAGAAGATTTCCAAAAGTGAGAGGAATTAATGTAAGAGCCTTCAAGAGATAAACAGAGAATCATGGATTCAGTTCATCTTTGTTTTAACTGCAAATAAGCTCTCTCCCCACTGAACACTTTTATTATGTGTGAGCACTTTGAGTACATCAGCCCAGAAACAAGTGTACATCCAGGCTTCATCCCCACAACACAGACGCTACAGGCACAAACCACTTTGTCACACTTCAGAGGCTTGATCCAGTTACCCTCATCTAGGTGTCTTGTGATATTGGGGTGACTTAAAACATTCTACCTGGCCTACAACTGCTAGTCTTGGGGGATATGGGCATCTGTGTACATTGTAAATACCCCTGGGCATATCAAAGTCACAAGGTATCTGTAAATATGCACATCATAGATTTCTCAGGTTGATAATATGAATTCCAATAAAAAGACAGGTCAGCAGTGAGTCACTACAACTTTCATTGATGTACCCACAACTATAGAAGTTACATGTCTTAGCTGTCTTGTTGAGCTGAGGAGTCTGAACAAACACAACATTAACTAGAGGTGCAACCCAAAAAAATAATAGAGGTAGTGGGAGATATTCACCACTGCAAACTTAAAGCCAGCTTTCAGTAAATATTCTTTTGTTTTCACTCATTAATTTAACTATATAGCCAGTTAATATCTAGCACATGTACAGACTATAGCCATTATTTGCTATGGAATTCAGGGTGAGAGATCTGGGAACAAGTCCATCTCCTCAGTGACATAATTCTAAACCCTGTTGTGAAATTAATTTTCCCTTGTTAGCAAAGAGCAATGAACTAACAGCTATGTTAAAAGAATAGCTGCATGTCTCTGAAAAATTAATTATCACACCCTCAAGCTGACAAAACAGCTCGGTGATGTACTGCAAAAGGTGTTTGTCAATAAGGATCAAACAGCAGCAGGGACAGCTTTCAGAATCTGACTGCCTAGTGATACAAGGGGGACAGGATAACATGACTATCTGTCCCTTTATAGCCTCAATGCTTTTATTTTTCTGAGGAAAAAAAAATCTTGTATTAATGTATTTTTGTTGAGTATGACCTTAGGTAAAAATTTCCCTAAAGGTTACAGAAGTAATAATGGTAATGCCTGCCCCAGGCTGTCCATCTTGATAAGGCATTCTGGAGTTCCTGTATCTGTGCTCCAGCTATCACTACTGGATTCACTGATAGCACAATGGACAGCAGGCATCATTTCAGGATCATTCAGGCCCTGGCATACCCAGTATAGCCCCACCAGGCAGTTCACCCATAGGGACCTCACTGGCAGCATGGGTGGCAGACACAAAATCACCAGTTGCTCAGAGTTGCTACATTGGGTGTCTGATGTGCTCTGTGGGGTCTCACACATCATGCCCTCATCAGGTGGATAAACCCGTGGTTCTGCCCCACATTTCCCACCCCACACGGCTCATTGCATCACAAAGGGCTGGTTCAAGGTCTGGGTGCGGGCTGCCTGTTGGTAGACTGGAATCTCATTATAATTCTAGCGATTTAACTGAAATATTGGCAAATATTCTTACACAGTGATTATATTGGTAACTGTGGACATCTCAAATCCAGTCACCCAGCATCAGCTTCCTCCATTGCCAAAGAAAGCTTTCACAGATTCTTGTATCTCCCGCACCCTTACTTCCACACTTCTGCATTGGTAAGTGCTTCCTATCTAAGCCCTGTTTGTGATGGCACTGGACAAGCTCCGGACATTCCAGTTCCTGGTTATGCAGTGTGAAAGTCAGAAAATGGGATACAGCATTCTGCATGGAGGTTCTCGTCCTGAAAAGGTGATATCCAGTAAAGATAAAACACTTGCAGAAAAGTCTTAGAGCCCCAGACATCCACCTTTTAAATATTTTTTACATTATTTTAAAATATTTTCCTAAGGAAATCTCCCAGCTTCTGGAAATGTTACAGAATCCAGCTTTCTGGAAGCCAGGGCCATGTGGGATGACTGTCAGGAGTGCCAAGACACAAACTCAGTCTTGCTGCATACCTTTAATGAATGAAAATACACATGGGTGAGTTTAGGAAAGAAGCAATATAGACGAGATACAACTCAACACTCCATTATGTATTCAGTAGGTGACCAGCCCTGAAACCTCCCACAGTGAGGTACTCCTACAAATTGTATCTGCTGAATGCACACATCAGAAACAGCAGAACTCAGAGCATATGGGTGTATCATGAATTGAGGTCATGTCCCCTTATGCAGGGCTTGACAGTATCACGAGAGGCTGATCATGGGATCACAGTGGAGCAACAATTTATTCTTATTTTTATTTTGAATTTCACTTTTACTTTTATCTTTATTTTTATTTTACTTTTACTTTAATTAAACATGGGAAAGAAGCAAATAAGACATTTTGACCAGTGATACTGTAAACAAAAAGTCAGCGTGGAAGTTTCATAAAGAAATATCAACTTAAATCTACACAATAATGAACTGAATTAGTACAGCAAACAAAGACCATCAAGTTGAATAACTGCTGGCAACTGATTTTATTAACAATAAGAAGATCTGAAAATTCCATAGTAAAAGTCTTTTTACAAAATACAGTTTTCCTTGTCTGCCTGCCTGAGAATTTCAGTAGGAATGTAGGAGTGCAGTCCCAGTTTTCTTACTCTGACTGATCTCTCTGCAATGATACCTTTGGCCAAAGTGTTTAAACCCAATGGCTTTATAAATACATATGAAATATTTTCTCATGACAACTACTAATCACTCACAGGATATGTCACTATAACAGAGGAAATCCAGTCTTGTTGTAACTAAAGGTCATTTCAGGGTTAATATTATATTCTAAGCCTTCCATGTAGTAGCAAGGCTAGAGGGAAACAGATTATGGACCCTTTGTGCATGGGGGAAAGTCCTATGAGAGATTCTGTTTACATTTTATGCATATTTTTATATCATTAGTTCTCTAATTGGTTTACAAACAAACACTCCTAACACAATTCACTCTCGCAAAACACAAGTATTTAACAACAGTTTCTATCTGTTTCCTACATCTGGGATAATAGCTTTTAATGATGTAATTTCCTATATTTCAATATGTTAAGTAGCATGACTGTGGGTACACTCTCCTTGAGACACAGACCCTTGTCAGATCTTGAGCAGAAAGAGGATTGTTGTGGCAGTTGTACAACGTGATACTTATAATGTCTGTGAGTCAGGAGTACTGCAGAATATACTCCAAATGTGTGTGTCTGTGTGTGTGTGTGTGTGTGTGTTTGAAATCCCAACAGTACATAAAATGAAAAGGTGAAGACTGGCCTAGTTATTTCTAACACTACTTGTACTTGCAAGAAATTCTATAAAAATGTACTGCCTCTTAAATTATAGCAAGGCCCATACAGAAAGGGCTATGCAACCTACCACTGTGCCTGTGAGACAGGCCAGCAAGTGGGCATGACAGGAATCTAAAAGCAGGACAAATATCAAGCTATCCAGCTGCTGCTGTATTCTCCCACTTGCAGCAAATTTCGGTTTGGGGTCTTTGAGAGCTTCCTCTGCTCATTTGTGCTTCAAGGCAGTAGAGAGTGGGACCCTCTTCCATTCCTGAGCATGTTTTCACTCAAATCCCAATCACTTCTTGTTCTTTTTATACCATTTATATTTTTATCTATCTGCAATAACCATCTCTATTCCAAATCAAAACTTACTTGTCAATTTGATCTCTTTTTATAGCCATGCTATTTTAAAGCCCTGATTATACTTGCCATACTTCTCTGATTAGTTTACACTGACATATGCAGATGCAAGTTATGCTTTTGATAGCCTTAAGGTTAACACACTGATAAGGTTGTCCACAACTGAGAAACCATCCCCACACCTCACAGACTCCGTATGGCTTCCCAGGCAGAGATTGCATAAGAACGAGGAAAAAGTCTCTAGTTTCATCCTTGCTCAGTCATTGCCTTCCAAAAAGACATAACTAAGATCCATATTCAGGTCCTTGACCCATTCCCCACCCAAGATGTCCAGCTATGGAAATTTTTGCTTCTAATGGTCAGAATTGACAAAACTATAAGGCCTGGGAAAGAAACCTGTAAAATCAACCTCAAGAGTGAAAGGCAATGCTTTGAGCTCTGCCTAGGGTCAGATTTGGCAACCAGTGCACCATACTGCCAGCCAGAGGCACTCTGTTTGCAAGCAGAGGTCAGTACTAATTAATTCCATTTCAAAGGCTTAGTGCTGTTTTCTTTCTTGCCAAAGTGTACATGTTTGTGCGTGACCAGTCTATTCATAGCTTACTTGATGCAAACAGTGGGCAAATCTTGAAGTCCTCTCTTTGTGCAATTGCCTCGATCCATTGTCCCATCCATGTGTTATGTCTTTGGAAAAAAAGACATGCTGGGAAAGAACAGCAGCATCCAATTCCTGAGGGCACATAAAATGGTAACAATGATTACTGGTTTAAACAAATATAGCAACAGTGGTGGCAACGCAATCTATTCCTACAGTGAATGTAATTTAACATCCATGTTGAGACACTTCCTGTTATCCATCAATTACTGGATCAGCAAGAAATAGCATACTCAGATGAAGCCACCTGGGTAATTGCACTGCAGGTAGCAGCTATGGCTGTTAAAGCAGTGGGCAAGTCAGATGGTTAAAACCTCAAAGGAAAGCAAACAATTTCTGTTTGAAAATCTCAGATTTTAGTGAGAAGTAAATTATTAAATATTTTGAAAATGATTTCTGATTCCCGGTCAGAATTTGTACGGGACATAGATGCAGGAAAACAGGAAACAGAAAGATCAGCTGAATCTGTTTTGTCAGTGCCAGTATCAGGCCCTTATCTACAGACCTCTTCACAAAGAGCGACAGTGAGTCACTGATAGCAGTGATTCCCATCATTTTCCTTTTGCAGCTATCCCTCTGGCAATCCTTGATATTCAGTTTTATGACACTTTTTGACATTTTTCAATAATTTTAACCATCTTAAATATTCGTTCAGATTCCTGTTATATGAGAAGAACAAATATATATTTCAACAACAGCCCGAGACTAATTCTTTGCTGTCCTTATACAGAAGATAGTGTGATTCTGTAGTGTATTTAGTGACACCCACTAGCTGACATGCTTAGTTGGATAAAGTTTCCAGTGGGCATCAGACTAGTAAGTCCTTTATTGAGCAGCCCTAGTAAGCCCTTTATTATTTTCTTATTCAATATAAAAGCAAAAAAAGAAAGAAAAATCCAAGACAGAGAACCAATATAAACTTTAGAAAGCAGAACTAAGAGATAAGTATCAGTTTCTTTTTCAATAAAATTATTGTTGTTGCAACTAGGAAAGGAAGGTGTGAGGGGTTCTAGCTATTCAGACTTCACAACCTAATACTAGAGAAACTGGTATTATATCTAGACATCAAATGTCCTGTTGCCTCCTAGGCCACCCTAAAGTGTGCCAACAATGCTATTATTTTCAAAGAAGTCACAGAATGGCTACAAGATCCTACTTTCTAGAATATGACTTCTTCTGCCAAACCCCACATAAGTGCAACTCTGAATTGGTGAACATAATTTTGGCTTAATTTGTAACAAACAATTTTCAAATGGAGTTCTGTAGTTACTGTGTTTAGAACAATGCAAGAGAGAGTCTTTCATACCCTGGGGCAAAAAATAGTGGAGAGAAAAAGAAAGGAAATGGATCTGTAAGACCTGAATTCAAATAAGAAACAGCAAAAGGCACATCCTTGGCTTCTCTGTCCCATGTCTGCTGTTCATTACAAAAATTAGTTATGAAAGCTTATTACAACTTACAAATATTTTAATAGTGAAAAGAAAAAATAAAAAGTGAGTAGGTCTTCTTTGACCTTCTTAAACATGCTCATTTTTAAGCACACACTGGTTTCTTGCCCTAGCCAGGAGCTCTGCCTTGATGCTCAGCAGACTCTTCCTGTCTCATGAATCCGTCCTTTCAGGCACAGTCCGTTGCAGACCACTATACAGTCACCATGTTGTGGATGAAAACATGGGTCAAACACAGACTTTTTTTTAAAAAAAAAAACAAACAAGCATAACTTTCCTTCTGTTTTTCAAACAGCACCTGAATGATTGGCATGTCCTGGGAAACTGCATGGTACATGACGTTAAATGTGGACTCAAACTTAGTCACTGAGGAGTTTTTCCAACCCACATTGTGCTGGTTTAAAATTAAACTGGTGGGAAAAATGAACCCAACCCAAGAGACATTACAAGTCAGAGTTACATCATCATCATCATGGCTTGGCTTCACAAATGAAGATTTAGGAAGGACTCTACCCACACTTACTACAAGAACACTGATGGCTAAAAAGGCCAATGCGAGATAGACAAGTCCAGTTGCAAAAGGCACAACAGAAAACCTCCCTAGGGGGAGTTACAATTTACTAAAAATATTGCAATAAATACAATGATACAGAGAAAAAAACCCTTGTTTTAACCCACAAAGACAGATGTATAACCCAGCACCCTGGGACAAGAACAGAATGGTGTTCGTCAACCCCTGAGCTGAGCACCACGTGGGCCAACTTTGGTGCAAAGTAAAAGGAAAGGAAACCTGTTGATCAGGGTGATGGTGGCAGTTCTATAGTAGTAACGATCTCAGTTTTGTTGAGACTGGAACTCATAGTTCTGTTGAAGTTCTGGTCCTCCTCTGGATCCAACGAGTAGTGGTAGANCGAGTAGTGGTAGACACCCCAGGTGGTAGAAGTCCCATGGAGTGAGGCAAGGAGACCCTTAATCTCTCCAGTGAAGTCTGAGTGTGTTCTTTTATTGGGCTCATGGTAGGTGGGAATGCTTCTGGTACCTTCGCTGGGGTGGGGAGCTCTTCACTGGATGATTAATACTGGATCAGGACATTTCAAGAGTCTTTGACACCTTCCACACACAAATGGATCCATTACGACCATCAGCAGAGATGAATATCTTCAGGCCATGTGTGTGAATTTTCCTGATGTCTCCCCAAGGGGAATTACCACAGATAAGTCCTTTGTGTAAGGACAAAGAAACAATACCCAGCTCCTAGTCTGAGGTGGCAGGTGTGCACACCCTCTGAGTCATCAGCCTTCCAGTCTTTTCACACTGGTGGATAATACTTCCTCTAGGATAATAGAGTACCACCTTTAAGTCTTTCCCCACAGTCTAAATTAGTAGGCATATTTGGAGAAAAGAGAAGAGAAAAGGTGAATACCAGAGTCTTTGTGTAACAACAGACCCACGCTATAACCACAGCAGCACAGGTTTGAGCATAGTCTCTCTATATAGGGTTTCTTATCTGAGCAGATCCGAAGCTTGCTTGGATTTTTGCCCAAGAACTGAATGGTTGCAGTCATACAGCTGTAGATATTAACAACAGGTTACCTGAGGCTGAGAGGGTTAATTTTCTGTATATCTGCCTAGATTTCAGTTCTGGTTTTGGTTTTATTGTCTTAATACAGCCTCAGCTGAATAGAAGTATTTTAGCTTAGCCCTAATCTCAAAAAAGAAAGCATCCTTGGAAGCATGACAAGATAAGATAGGACAATGTCAAGTTAGAAGGCCATCATTGGAAGGATGCATAAGGGCTAGTTTGGGATTCCTGCCCGTGGGGAACTGCAGCTTACCTAGCATTTGTTCATCGTGAACTTTGCTACCTCAGCATTGAGTTCTGCTACTGTTCATAAAGGAAAGGAAAAAGACCAGGAACATTTCTAGCATGAGACCAAGAATGGCTCCATGCTGTTCAATGGGGAGCCTTGAGACTTCCAGCTTGCTTAGGGAAAGGGAGACATTTTTAGGAGTCTAGACGGGGAAATATATGAAGTAGAAGAGAACAGAAAGCAGGTAAGAAAAGGCTTTGTCTGGGATAGATTATGAGAGATTGTCTCTGGGAATCCCAGCAGCACCCCTCTTACTGGCTGAGGTTTGGAGTAACAGTGGATGTGTCAAGGACACTGGGACACCCCCTTGCATAGGTTGGATATGACACAGTATTCAGCTCGAAAGGGTTAATGACACAAACCAGTATATGTAAAACTTCTAAGCAGGGCTACAACTGCCAGGAGGAAAGAATCCTACAGCCCTTTAATTGTTCTGTTTCAATACATTTCAGCTACATATCAAATGCAGTGTAAATTAAACAATGCCAGGGAAGGTGACAGGCCCTGACCTCAGTAATTTACTTGACTGAACTGTACTGTAGCATGTAATATGTTCTGGTATAGACTGGCTAGTACGCTCCCAAAGAATTTGGGAATAGGAGAATTTGGGTGTTAGCACAGGCCAAGGCCCATTCTCCACAGGCAGGTTAGACACCCTCATTGCATAGGAAGGTATGAAAGGTTAATTATGTGAATCTGGGCTATTCTACACCA
Source organism: Pachyramphus minor (assembly GCA_013397135.1). NCBI lineage: Eukaryota > Metazoa > Chordata > Aves > Passeriformes > Tyrannidae > Pachyramphus > Pachyramphus minor. The sequence goes on from VYXB01005582.1 coordinate 43,241, forward strand.
CTTGGCCCTAATATCAAAGAATAATACCAGGCAAGTTGTGTTTGCCAGTGTAAATATGCCCTTTTTGTTCCTTATTTCAGGTCTCTGCCTTACCTTGAGCCCACCGGTGAGCTCATGCAGTTTGTGATGTTTGTTCAGTGTTTGGCTTTCCAAAAGAAAAGCTTTGAAAACTTTGTAATTCCACACTTGCTGTTTCTCACACTCAGAGCGATTTTCTGTTTTAATTATTCTTTTCTGATTATGCTCTTTTCATACAAACAAAGTGCTCTTGTTCCCACGGTATAATAAAATGTGATAATTCTTCCCCTAAAAATAATGCATATTAATCAAATTGTATTCATAAAAAGAACATAGAAAAGGGAGTTAAAGCTGTGCCTGGGGCAACCCTTGTAAAAAAATAAACATTTACATTTGAGTTTTTTCCAGTAATGATTATATTTTTTGAGGAATAAAGAATGCAGAACTGCCTGTCACCATCCTGACGATAGCCCTCGTGCTCTTCACTTGCTGGGGAAACCTGAAGAGACAAGAAGCAGGCAGGAGATTAAGACTCTGGTCACTAAGGGTTCAGTAGAAGAACTATTCCTATTTCAGTATGGAGTCCAGGATTTCACGTTCAGTGTTATGTTTGTTTATTAGAGCCTCTCAGGAGTGCAGCAGTAGCATGAAACACTTATACTCTGATATTTCAGAATCCCAGATGCCATCAATACAAGAAAGGATCTACCTGTAAAAATGAATGTAGACCAGTCCATGTTAAAACTCTCTCCTTTGAAGTTCCCATTTTGGATGATTCATCATTAGCTTTTACTGCCTTCTCCTGCTTCCCTAACACCTCTTTTCTCACTCTACACTTAGAGATAACTACCACTGAAACTACTTTCTCCACTCTTTTTTCCCTTGATCTACATGTATTTTTCCCACATAGGGACATTTTAAAGGGAAGACAACTGTGTTATCCATTTTAAATACTCCCCTACTTCACTCAGATGGATGCAGAAAAAATTATTCCAGTGGGTGAAAATCTGTCCCAGAGCGAAATTCTGGCCCAAGAAGTGCCAATGGCAAAATCTTATCATATTCAATCAGACACATTGTTCTGTTCTGGACTTTAAATACATGTTAAATGGAAATCTAATTATACCTTTTTGTACTGCTTCAATCCATTATTTATCTTCTCTGAACTATTGACCTTCTCCTGTCATGTCTCGAGCATCAGGGTGTTGTTTGTTGAATTTAATTGCCCATGGGCAAGTGAGTCTGATGTGTTCCTCTTCTCCTTGATGATGCAAGTGCTGTTAATTGAGAGCAACTGATTACAGCACAAGGCATGTTGCTGTGGGAGCTGGAAAAGTCAGGCCAATATGTGTAATTCTGGGGGATGACGAGCATCTTTAAGCTTTTAAGGAATCAATGCAAGTTGAAAAGCTGTAAGGCATTGCTATGGTCAGGAAGTGAACATACAACGATCACAGTCCTGGGGGGAGGCAAGGAGACGTCCTTCATGTCCTTCCTGTCCTTCCCTAAAGTCATGTCTTTTCTCCCTAATACCTTTATTAAGGAGCAACAAGGCAGTGTTATTTTCCCAGAGGAATGTTTGCATTCACCAGCATACTCCTGAATTTCTCTGTTTTATCAGGTTACAAGTAATTACCATGCGTTGCATCACCTGGAGTGCCATTATGCAAATTTGCACATGGCTCGAATACTCTGCTTAGACAAATATTTATCATCCTTTAAAGCTTCTCTTAGAAAAGAATGTCATACCTTCTGTTCACTCTTATTACTTCACATGTACCACAATTTAGACAGAATTCACAGCTGAAGGGATGGTCTGTGGAGAAAAGGTCTGATGCCTGCAGAGAAATTCCTTTCAGAATTCTCTAAGATTAAAAAAAGGGCAAAATCATAAGTTAATACCATATAAAAGGAAACATATGGTCCACCTTGTCCAGAATTAATATAACTCTCTTCTCATTGGTTCTACAATGCATACTCTACTCCTGAGCATGACCCAAAAATTTCAGTAATCACTGCAGGACCAAGACACTGCAGGACCAAGGTTGCTAGAATGTTTACTATCATCTAAAAAAAACCCTAGATATTATCCTTGCCTTTACCAGTCCATGAACTCTCTCAGTGAATATTCATAGAATAAAATGTATAATAGAAAGTCTATAAGAATAATAAGGAAGAAAATATGTTCTTAAGTTTCATTTCACCTCTCCATGCGTGGTGCTTCTGGGGCCTGTGAGGGGGTCAGCAAAGCTCTCCCTGCCACAGGGATGAGCTGCTACATCTGGGACTGGAGTCATGTCAACATTTCTGTTGATCGAGCAGTAGCAGATGTTGTGGTGAATGTTTATTGCATTCACCACTGCTTCATCCAGCTAGAAATCGTTTCATCTATCCTGAATAAACAAATTGCAGCACCCACTGCTCTTCTTGTGGGTGTTGGTACTCCTCATGATGTCTCAGAAGGCAGCACAGCCCCATCACAGCAATCGAGCACCTATCTCCCCTCGTCTTTGGGAGATCCCACTCACATTTTGGAGCTGAAATGCCTTTTCTCTTTATCTGCACAAACAGAATATAAGCCAGACTTTTTTTCCCCCAGTTCTTGCTTGCTCTTTCCTAGAGAGCTCTGCAAAAGATATATGGTGCCTTCCAAAAGACACAGTATAATGCAGCTTCTGATTAATGAAGGACCAGAATTCAAGAAATAAGGGAAGAAAAAGATTTTTATTTTAAATTATGATGAGAAACTAGCTTCATTTTATGTAAGTCAGGCTGATCTGGTACAAAAATGGGTAGATAAACCGGGGAAGGATATTTTGAATCATAAGAAGGGAGCTTAAAATCTCTTAACAGGCTAGCAATCTTGATTCTCTCAGCTGAAGCAAGAGATACAAAGATGTACACATTCAGATAGCAATTTGAGATGCCTTGAAAGAGTCTTTGGTGTAAAAGGTGGTGCTGACAAAATCTTTGCTAAGTAGAAATTAGTAAAATAACGATTTGTTCATTTTCTTACCTGTTTTTCCTTAATTGTCTTCTTTGTCATGTGAAATTTACAACCCAAGTGGAACCAGAGCGTAGCAGTACTTTGTTAATGGCTCACATAAATCAGGTAAATTAGCTATTTTTACCATTTTTCTTCCTGAAAGCTTTAGGACCAATTTGTGTTGTCCACCCAGTTGGAAGAAAAATGGCTGTACCTTTGTGTATTGATACTGTGGGAGATGTAGGAACTGTAGTATTAACTGAGCTGTTTCTTAACATATGATTTTCCTAAAACTGTCATGTTCACCTGCTTTAGACCTACGTAGCCCTGCTTCCTCTTAGTACTGGGATATGCTCAGAGCTATGCACTGAGTATAAAACAACTTTAAAACATTATCATTCTTTTATGTTTCTAACTCCAACCTCTAGGGAAGTGCTGCACAAGACTTTCAAACGTGACAAAGTATTCTTCCTTCATTTTGGAGATACCTTGTTTCAGAAAAGACCCTGATTTTCAGAGGGAAGTTGTTGACCTTGCTGTCATTGTGGGACAATGGGTTCCTTTGGTTTTAGTTGCTGAGTGATTTCACCATGATCATACAAAGTAAATCCATATTCTCTTTCAGAGTAATAAATGTTTGTGATGAAACCAGGAGCTGAACCCTGATTAGGGAATGGTAAGTAACTATTATAATCACTGAGCAGCCTTTCATTTTACACTGGAATTAGACTGCTCCATCTTTGTTAAACCAAATCCTGCTCTGGTTTTTTACTTCATGCCCTTCATGTGTTTCAGCTGTCTTGAAAGTCTAGTTGGCAAGCAATGCTCTGAGAAACAGTGTGCCCATTTCTGCTACTTCCATCACTGGTGCTGGAGAACACATCAGTTTGGGGTAAGCACTGTCAACTTGCTCAAGTCCATAATGTTCATGTTGTCTGTGCCCAGGCATCTCTCTTGGCAAAAGTTACCCTGTCCAGCCCAGAAATAACTGGCATATACATGTAGTATGGATCATCAGGACATTATTCTTGAAGGGACAAGAGTAAATGCTGTCCACAAGGTTGGTATCCACTGTAAGAGAGTAAGACTTCAGCCAGCTTAATAACATTCCCTGCAGCCAGGGAGAAAGAACTCATGCATTGGAGTCCCCTCCTTGGCCTATTGATCCTTTAACAGATTCACCCCACTACAAACTGCATGAATCACGGATGAATAGAGAGAATGGGCAGCTAGGGTGGTTAACCTATGAACTTACTGCAGGAAGGTTAAATACATCATATATAGAAAAAAATACTTAGCCTCTTTCTTCAGGAGCATGAAGGAAATCATTCCCCATAAGAACTGGAATGCAAAGTTATTGTACTGCTACAATGTATGCTGCAATATTGTACTGCTACAATAGGCATAGCTAGTTTTGTAAACCTGTTTTGATGTCAATTTACTGTGTTAGCACTCTTAGAAGGTTGTCTGCTATATCAGGTGCTATTTCTCTGGACAGACAGAAACACAGTTATGAAACATCAACCAACCACCTCCATCATGTACTACTGTTAAGAGAACAGGATCTAGGGGCAATAACAAGTCCGAAATGATTTCACAACTTCATTTGACTTTAGACAATATTCGGTTTTGCTATTCTTTTGTCTTTCATGAAAATGTGGCTTTTTATTTAAAAATTAGCAAATTAAAGAAAACAATCAATTTCATGGGATAGAAGTTTGTTGTGACCATGTTTGCACTTTTACATTTTGCAGCATGCCAGTGATCATTTCTATTGGGATTGGATTATATACCATAGACTTAACCAAATTTCCACAAATCTAAATTCTTTGTTTCATTCCACCTTCTACTTCATTTCTTTGAATAAATTAAATTCTGTTCACACAAGCAAAAGTAGATAGTAAAGCCCACAGCAAGTTCATGAGACCATGTTGAACATATTCAAAGCTTCTTCTTCCCTTTCTGCTTCCTCCCCTCCACACACATGACTCAGGAGTAGAAAATAATGTTCCACCTCAAAAGCTGTTGAAAGGACATAAACTTTAAAGGGAAAATGTATATGCACATTCAACTTTGGGATAAAATCTGTTGCAGATTTACCATTAAGTTACAGTCTAGGACTATCCAGCTTTGCCAGATAAAAAACAATTTTCAACCACTTCTCTCTGTACTATGAAAAACATTTCATCTTCAAGCTCTCCCTAATATTCAATAAAGAGCTGTTCTTGTATTTTGAGTTGCCCTAAGCTGATCTTTGATTTGTCTCAGAGGTACTCCTTTTCCTCTCCTTTTGGCCTGGGACATCCTCCAAGCTGGCACAGGGCAATTGGCTGACATTTCTCCTTGATGTAGGAAATATCAAAATGGACCATGGGAGACTGGTTAATGCAAACAACAGCACAGAGATTATACAGGGTTTAGCTCTGTTTGAACCTTGTAAGAAATTCAGGTTTCTGCTATCTCCAGTAAGGCAATAGGTATTTCCACAGAAGAGCAGAGATAACTGATTCTGGGGGCTCTTCCTAGGAAGGACACTTAAGCCCTGCACCAGACAAGGCACTTCTGATCTGCTACTACAGGAAAATATTTCTTATCCTGCAAAACTCAAGAAAAATATTTAACACTGGGGTGGCTCAGAGAAATACAATTTTCATTGTGTGAGAAATGGCAGCATTTTGAAATGAGTTTCTGCTCTGAATTAGATTGTTTATGAAGAATGTTAAAATCTATGGAAAGAAGAATGCCTCCTTTAAAAACAGGAAATGCCAACTAAAACTGTTGGCATTTTCAATACCAATGAAATTATCCCATTTGCTGAAAGAAAATCAATTTTAACCTGACAAATGGTTGGTGTGCTCCTGTGACTTACTTGTTTTTGAAGTGTAGGCTCCAATTTTCATCATCATATTTGTTAGTTAAATAATGAAAATTAAGATTCAGTCAGAGAAGTTATTTACCTGTGTTACAAAATCTTATTTTCTGAAGGGAATTTTCCTGCATCAGTAGCTTTAAGAAGCACTGACCACAGCATGTGGCACATGTGGTGCGTACATGCACACTTCCACACAGATGCACCCCATTTTCTTCCTGGAGACCCAAATAAAACTTCCAATTCTTAGAAAATCAGGGTTTAGCTTCCATTGTGTCGGGCTCCCAGCAGGGTCTCTCTGCCTCACTGCAGCAGATTTACTGCTTGTGTTAAGCTTTGCTGCTCTGCAGTATGTATGCACTTGCAAAGGTAATTCTGACTACTGCAGCCCCAATTTAAGCATGGGAAACATAGCTGAAATTGGAAATGCTTCTGAGACCACAGTGAACTCCTGAAGTGTGCCTACTGTTTCTGTAAATTATATCTGCCTGGGAGATGTAACGCTATATGCTTTGGGATTTGTTTTATTTGGCTTCTTGTTTGTGTAAGGCTAAGACCATAAGTAAAATCAAATCTAAGTAACGGAAAAGTTCAATTGTGAAATAATAAGCAAAGGAGAAACATTTCTATCTTTTTGTCTCCAGGTGGAGGGTTATTGCAATCAGGACAATAATTTTCCTAACTTCTTCATTGTTCTTTGCTCAAAGCAAGCAAGCACAGCCTTCTCAAGATACAAAGTCCCTCCTGCCCCCCAAAAAAGAAAGTAAATAAAAGATCCCCTCTTTCCTCTAAACCCAAAAGCTACGAAAAGCACCTTGGATTCAGATTTGCCCTCGGCTTTTTCAAAGAAGATTTTGTCAATTTAAATTCCCTTCGTGCCACTCCATAGTTAGCTTTCTCCTGTTTGCTCAAGCTACCCACTCAACATTAGAATGATGTGAATATTTTTTAAATGTTAGCCTTTACCCTGAGTCACTGTGCTGCTAAAGCATCTTGACTGTGATGCTGGATGCAGAACACAGAGTGCTTTGATTAGGTTCCCTTTCAAAAATCTGATATGGGCAACAGTTTTCTGAAAGACAGAAATTAATAGGCTATGAAGAACTGCATCAGCTGCACGAGAGATAGGCTGGCACTGCAGTGTGCTATATTTAACCTTCAGGCTCTGGAAGCGTAGGAGTATGCTGACCACATACAGCAGAGCTAATGGTTATTTTCAGGTTGGTGTTTATCATCAGTGCTCACAGTGTTTAGGTACAATAGTTTATAATACATCAAAGGCTTAAATTGAGTGACTGGATTAGTGAATTAGGAAGCAGGTGAAAATAACCTGGCACCATACAGAAGACAGCAAAAATGTTTAGTGCATATCTGCCTCCCTCCTTCAGCCTGACTTGCTGTGGTCCCAGGTTGTGACAGCACCAAGATATATTTCACCTCAAATGCACATCCCAGAGGTGACAGAGGAACACATTGCTTTTTACAAAAGTGGCAACTGAGCAGACAGTAATAGAGGTTTGTCAAGAGTCATGAGAAGGTAGAATACAGCAGAGAAGATCATATGGATTACTGTCAATACCGTTGCAAGCACATAACATGCTACTCCCCACTGAACAGATACCATTTTGTGAGGCTGGAAGAAAGAAAAAAATAATGGCACCATCTCAGACCCACAGAGGTCTTTCCATACATCATAGGTCTTGTAGGGGTGAGTGCACCATGAAAAAAAAGTATTATTAACAAAACAGAACTGACATAAGCTGTACTAAAAAAAGGATTTCTTAGGACAAATCAGGGAGAGAGAGCATGCCAAAGGTTACTGATGAAGCTTATCTCTCTATGCACGATAACTGCAGAAGTTCACAATCCATGAAGTAAGTCCCTTGTCAATGCTGGGGACCTAAGAATGACTAATAAAGACTGTTTATTCTTGCTTTATATTGCTTAAATTCCAGACCAAGCCATCTTTCTAATGAACATACTGATAAACATATTGATTCATTCAAGTTTTCTCACTCAATCTTCTGACATGATAAACAAGATTCATTGGTTTCAAAAATCTTTTCATGAGAAGCAAAACACTAGTTTAAAAATTCCTCCGTAGTTGGAGCCACACATTTGACAACTGACCTTGCAGGATCTTAAAACCACAGAATCACACAGGCTGGATAGAAAGCCTGGAAGCCACCTGGTCCAACCCTCCCATGCAAACCAGTGCTAACTCCTCTGCTAATAAGGTTGTCTGGGGTCCTGGCCAGCCAAGTTCTGAGTCCTTCCAGGGATGGAGAGTCACAACCTCTCTGGACAATCTCAATAGTGCTTTGTGGTATTGAACTCACCCTACTTAGGATGGAAAAGGTCTTTTCAGAAACGGACTGGTGAAGGAGGTGAAGAAAACAGCACAAATGTTGTTAAAACTGAAGTTTTTAGTGTTGTTTAAACATGTTTCAAAATGGCTTTTTGTTGTTTCTTGCCAACTTACTGTTTCTTCTTCCCAAAATCTCCCTGGACAACAGTTATCTGTATGAAAGAATGTCCTGGGGAAGACAAAGACAAGTCTTCTTATTGGTTTTATTAGTCCTTTTCTATTGCTTTTTAACCATTCCCTTCTATTGGTGAGTTTTGTAAACCTCCGGAGGTTTTCTATTGATCAGTTTTTAGATTCCCCTGAAACTTATATAAGTTCCTAGCCAGACAATATACTCTCTCTCTTGCTCATCTCCTCTCCTGTGGTCTCTGTGTGGGTTCTTGCTGGGTTCCTGGGACCCCGAGGCAGGGGGGCAGGGGAGGGGGAGCATATTCCCCCCCCAGGTTATGGGCCAAAATACCCTATCCTCGAGTCCTAAAACTCCCAAATCACCGTCGCAGTGCTTTACCACTATTGCTGCAAAGATTTTCTCTTCTCCTTAATCAAACTCCTATCTGCTGCCCACAGTCTCTCACAGAACACCTGCACAGAGTCTGGTTTCTGTGTATCCTCTGGTTGGGTAATTGTAGACAATAACTAAGATCCCACTGAGCCTTCTCTTCTCCAGGCTACATAGTCTGAGGTCTTACAGCATCTCCTCAAATGTAAGATGCTATAGCCCCTTCATGATTTTCATAATCTCTCCCTGGACCCACTCCACGATGTCTGCATCTCTCTTGTACTGGGCAGCACAGCACTGGACATGGAACTCCAGTTGTGTATCACCAGTACTGAGTGGAGGGGGAGAACCACTTTCCTCCTGGCCACTCTTTTGCTGATGATATAGCTCAGTGCATGGAAGCTCTCAGGGCACATTGCTGACTCCTCTTCTGTTTGTGATTCCTCAGGTCCCTCTCTGCAGAGCTGTTTCCCAGCTGGCCAGGCCCAGCCTGTATTGTGCCTGGGGTTGTTCCTCCCAGGGGGTGAGACTTTGAAATTTGCCCTTGCTGAACTTCATAAGATTACTGTCAGCCCTTTTCTTCAACCCTTTCAGTTCCATCTGAACATCAGACCTGCCATGCAGCCTATCAACTGCTCCTGCCAGTCAGTCAAACCACATATTTGTGCTCATTCCCAGAAAAAAATCTGAAACCAGATGTAAGGAAAAAAAAAAATAAGCAAAGAAACAAAACAAAACAACCAACCTAACAAACCAAAAGCCCCAGTACACATCTCCCACAATTGAGTATTACACGTAAACACATTCTAAGAAAAGTCTCTGTATGAAATGGGTTATGTCCAAAAATTATCCTGTGTGCATGATGCTTCAAATCTGACACTGCCCCTGAAGATCTCTCAAGGCCTTTGGTTGTCACCACTAGCAAAGAGTGGGAAGATGTGCTGAAACAGCACTAAGTGCTGAGCACTGGCTTTGCCTGTGTCATTCCCTGGTCTCCTGATCATCGGTTCAGCTGGGACAGGGAGCAGTCTTCACTTGTGGACCCTGTGTCTCCCCTTTGCTGACTACTGGTGGTCCTCACTAGGTCTGTGCTAAGATCCCATTGCAGGTTGTGAAGAGAGAGAGCCACTGAGTGCTATTTCTATACATGTAGGAGAGCTGTACTCTGTGAGTACTGATTTATCTCTCATATTTCTCTTTTCTTCTCCTAAGGTTTAAGTGATCAAATTCACTTTCCTGACAAACTGCTATTAGGCACTCAGCACTAAAAGTGGTAGCTTTTAGGTGGCAATCAGTATATTTTTCCAAATGAATTGAACAATCAAGATAATAGAAGAAGAAAGTAGTTTTTACTTACAGTACATTTGCAGACAAAGTGGGGGGGGTAGAAATATTGAAGAGTATGAAGGTTAACAATACCTGATTTTGCACTTCTGATGGAATATTTTTACAAAGGGGAAAAAAGAATGTTTTTCAGCATAACCATACTGCAATTGTGATTCGATAAAACTAGGAAAGCCATGGAACAGGGAGATAATGCTGGTTTAATCTGTGACTAGCAGAGACTGATTTCCATTGAGAGTAAAGGCAGGAAAAAATGCTAATGTAATTACTTTCCTTTGGAACAATGTAGTCTAATTGAAGTATCATATCTTTATTTTCCACAGTATTTTTAAGTACAACAATTAATAATATTGAAAAGAAAAATACTGGGGTGGTCAGAATATGCAGATTTTATGATACAGGAGAAACCTGTGTAGTGTAGAGACCTCTTTTCTACATGCTGTACTTCTGAAGGCGAGGTATGACCACCTACAAGAGATGATTATTTTTTCCTTGCAATTTAAACACTGATCTGTGTAAAGTCTTTTACAATTCTGAGGCTCTTAATGTGTGCCAATTTCCTACAGAAGGCATAGATTTATGGGAAGAACAAATATTCTAAGAACCAACAGCCTTAAACCAATTAATTTAACAAACTGTAAGTTAATTGTCATAATTCTTGCATAATTAAGAGGTCACAAGAGAGATCCGATGAGTTAGTATCATTTGCTGCATAGCACAGGGAACATCACTCTCAACCTAAAGCTGACTTAGGTATCACACAGCTACATAGTTACATAGCAAAATAAAAATGCCCCAGACTTCCACTGGTGATGTTCAGTATCTTCTAATGACAAAGTATCAGAATTTGGGATTTTGTTGAGACTAGGTGCTCCAGGGCTTCCAAAATTTTCAGGTATTTTCTTGGCTAAACAGGGCAGTCCCCTATAGCCCTGCCAGCAACTGGCACCAGCAACTATCAGGCCTATTTCAAACCTCCAGATTGATAGAAATTTCAAGCTCCCCTGCAGTCCTCCAAGTGAAGCAGGAAACCTAGTCATGGTTTTAACAATAACTGAAGACAAAGTAAGATCAATTGTATTTTGAAGTCCATAATCTTCTATATTTATAGTTTTGAGTAATCAAGATGAATGCACATAAGAATGTGAATAGACTAATATCAATCATTTACATTGAAAACACTTTTTTAGCAGAAAAAATTCAAAGCATGGGTATTTTATCTTTGCAAGATCTTTGTGAAAACAAACAACATAAGTCACCTGTAAGACTGCTGAGCTTGCAAGAAAATATTAACTGACTTTTCTAGCAGTTCTTCCAATTTGTTGGCATAGAAGGATGCCTCACTTTACAAGTTTGAGCATCTACAGTCGCATAATTTCTTTTCCAACATAGACAGAACAATGTTACCCTGCACATTAGAGGCTCATTTGCTTGCACTGCCTCATTATTTTACATCTCCTGAGGCCTCAAAGGTTTTGCTTACTGTATGTAGGAAAGTTCCAGTCCTTGAAAAGGCTTTTAGTAGGTCTGTAAAAAGAAATATCCTCAGGTATGCACCCTGTTGAAATAAAGGGAGAGGTGGACCACATGATCTGCCTTGGATAAAGGAAGATGCTGGAGAGCAGCCAGGCACAAAGGGACCTGGGGGTACTAATTGACAGGAAGCTCAACATGAGCCAGCAGTGTGCCCAGGTGGCCAAGAAGGTCAATGGTATCCTGGCCTGTATCAAAAATAGCATGGTCAGCAGGACAAGGGAGGTCGCACCTGGAGTATTGTGTTTAGTTCTGGGCCCTTCAGTTCAGGAAAGATATTGAAGTGCTGGAGCAGGTCCAGAGAAGAGCAACAAGACTGGTGAAGGGAATTGAGCACAAGACCTATGGGGAGAGACTGAGGGAGCTGGGGTTGTTTAGGCTGGAGAAGAGGAGGCTCAGGGGAGACCTCATCACTGTCTATAACTACCTGAAGGGAAGTTATAGCCAGGTGGGGATTGGTCTCTTCTCCCAGGCAGTCAGCAATAGGACAAGGGGGCATGGGTTTAAGTTCTGCCAGGGGAAATTTAAGCTAGATATTAGAAGGAAATTCTTTACAGAGAGAGTGGTCAGGCATTGGAATGGCCTGCCCAGGGAGGTGGTGGATTCACCGTCCCTGGAGGTTTTTAAACTGAGATTGAACATGACACTTAGTGCCATGATCTAGTAAACGGACTGGAGTTGGACCAAGGGTTGGACTTGATGATCTCTGAGGTCTTTTCCAACCCAATCGATTCTATGATTCTATGATTCTTTAGTCAAATTTTCAAAGTGTTGATAACAAGAAATTTTTAGAAAAAAACCCTTTTTATTTAAAGTATTACATGAATAGATTAAATAATGAAATGCATGTTCTGTCTGGCTTCCCTATTAGTAAATGGTTCTAAATTTCGGAACAATATTTGGATTTAAAAAAAAAAGAAAGAAAGTATTTATATACTTCACTGGCAATTAACCTTCAACTAATGTATCTGCATCAGTTAGTCTTGTAAGACAGGGTAAATCAAAAAAATCTAAAAAATTTTTTCTATAGCAGGCTGTTATTTTAGTATTTCCTTCCAAGTCAGTGTAACGGGTTCAGTCTGTTAATGGCTCCTTCTGGATCAAAACTCGGAGCTAAATAATTTACATTGATTTATATTGATTTACATGTGGTTTCTGAGCAGGCTCAGGGGGTGATGAAGCAGATGAATTGAGGGCTAGGCAAGTGGAAGACTGCATGTGGGAAGAACCTGACCAAATGAAACTTGGGACCTGAAAAGGTGTCCTGGTTCAGGCCAGGCCAGGGTTAATTTTTGCAGTAGCCAGGAGAGGACATGGCTAGGACCCAGAGGTTATTTGATGCCACCTCACATCATTGATGAGCATGGGAGAGGGAAGGGGTCCCTTCTGACTGGGATATTGCAGGTTTCCATGTGGTGAGCATTCGCGTGTGAATTTTCACCCCTCTTGTACACTCTGTTATTAATATTGTTGCTGTTATTGTCCATTTCTTATTTCATTGCCATTTATAGTAAATTGTTTATGTCTCAACCTGTGATATTTACCTTCTGTGCCTCTAATTCTCCTCTCCAGCCACCCGCGGAGGTGGGATGAGGGTGGAGTGAGCAAATGGCTCATGGTTTGGAGTGTTTCAGTGCGAATGACAAATTCAGGAATACTATTCCTAAAACAAGACACAAGGCATCCCTTACTTTGACTTGGGAGCATGTGAACTTTGGACTGGGACAGAACAGAATAATAAGCAAAAAGATAGCCTGCTTCCCAAATACGGGAATGGGTGGAACCAAGGACCGGACCTGGCAGATACATCCAGAGAGGACTGAGGCTGTGGCTTACAGGCCACAGCTGCATCTGGACTAGAAGTAGGGCTGCCAGGCTTTTCCAAGGAGCAAAAGGCAGTAGAGAAGGGAGCAAAGAAGTACCTGCCCTGGAAAACACTCACACAGCAGACACCCTTGCATGGAAAACTGTATTTCTAGGAACAATGTCCTCAAAAATGTGATTATTGAAGAAAGTAACTGAGCTGGGTTCCCTATTCCTTTCCTTTAATTTTCCCTTGCTTTCTATACATTTCCTCTGACTCATCTCCTCCCTGGGAAAGAAAGTTAATTTCCCTTACAAAGGCATTTTTTAAATACAGATGGTACCTTATATACAAAATATTTGCCACAGGCATGCTTCTCCAGGGGTTTTATGCCCTTAGAGCAACAGAGAGCTTTGTCAAAATACATATTTTCTTGTATGACTAAATTCCTTCACTGTTCCATTTTTTCCTTAGTATTCACAAATTCCGAAAGAACAATGTCAAAATCAGGCCTTAATTCTGATTGCCTCTAAGCTAATTAAGTATTTGAATAAAACATAAACATAAAAAAATTTCACATGCAATTATGCTCCAAATGTAGCAAAAAGGGAATCAGAAAAAAGAATCCACAGATTCTCAGCTTATCAACAAGGAGGAGGTAGGACTACATATTGTCTGAGTCATCTTTCAACATGTGATTCTATAATTAGAGGGAAAAAAAACACAGGTCTTGAATATTGTCACAGAGTAATCTACAGATTAAGATGATGGATTCATTGGCCGGGGCTACCCTAAGTAGAAGTAGATAGAGGGTATGACCTTCCCACAGAGGTGGGAAGGGTCTGATGGCTCACAATATGCACACCCTACTGCTCTACTGCTTTTCTTAGTAGTTTGTTTTGTTTTAGCAGTATTCTGCCACATATCTGCTACCTTTGATGGCCAAAAGCCTGAGCTGCCAGCTATTTGGAAACCTCTGCTTCATGACCATTGGGAATATAGGCCAGCTCTGAAGCTCAGATTCATGCCAGAATCTCTCTTGGACACTATGTGTGTGCTTGACTAACCTATAAAGCACAAAGCACAAACCCATCCACTAGTGAGAAGTCTCTGTTTGTAGCTATGCAAGAAAAATTCTTGCTCCTGATGGCTTCTGGGTAGCCTCTTTGTCCCATGCCACAGCAAACATCATTGGAATGGTCCTTGGGCTGAAGTGTGATCTTACACACAGGGAGTCCATACATGCTTTTTTCATTTGTTCAATTCTGCATTGTGACGGTCAGGCTTAGACTATACGATGTCTAGGAACAGCTGAGGAAGGATTCATTGTGGCTTGGTTGGTGCGGATTTGATATCCTGATGCACTAGACTATGTTAAAGCTTGAGGTCCTCCAGGTAGAAGCCATAGAGCTCTCCTAACCCTCGCCCAGGACGTAGGAAAGCAGTGTGGAACATCCGGGCTTATGAAGAGGCTTATGAAGAGCCAAGTTTAAATGACAACATAAGGATGGACAGGAATCCTGATAGCTCCTTATACACCATCTCTGTGATTTGCTTCCAAGGTGGTCTGTGCTTTTGAGGCTGAGACACAGGGAGTGGGTTGTGTCCACACTGCCGTTCAAGGCTGACTGCACCATCCTGCAGAGATGCTCAATGTATGGCACACACAACGCTGCATCACATGCCTGTGCCACTGTGAAAAGCGTGTTGACACCTGTTTTACATGATCTGGGTAGTTTCCCACGTTGAGAGTAGCAAAGCTTGGGACTGTGACTAAACCTCTCAGTATGAGGCCACCTGTATGTGTTCTGAGGGAGCCACGAGGTTTCCAGCCTCCATGAATCCCTCCTCAGCAATAACTGAGGCACATTTCATCTCTTTTGAGGACTTTGTCACAGGCAGTTGATCATTTAAAATGCTTTTGGAGTTAATATTGAATTGTGAAACAGTGAGAAGAGTGACTCTGTGGAAACCTGCTGTGTCTGTTCTCTTTATAATGGGTGAAATGACAGAGGCATGTGGAAAGGAAAGGATTTCCGGAACAGTTTTTGAGGACCACTCTGAGCCAAGGCACCAGGATGTGGTGCAGTCCCATCCATACTAGCAGATGGAGCAATCTCTCGACCCAACCAACTACCAAACCACCCACAGTTTTTATTTACCTATTTCTTCTCTTGTCTGAAAAATTTTTTTGGCTAATACAGCATTCAGGCCATAGCCAATCAGCAGAAGAGGGTCCTAAGGGAACCAAGGAGCAGTCCAAACCAACAGTGTAAAATGAGACAATGGTTGCAACAGGAATTTTTCATTGAATGAAATAATTCACTTTGAAATTCTGGAATATCTTTCTAAATGTAAAAGGTTACAGGACCGCTGATGATACTTGTATGATTGTTTCAAGCACGGTCTGAAGACCTTCTGGTTTCTGTCTTGCTGTTCAGATCAGTTCTCACATGAAATATTCTGATTCAAGCCCCAGCTTGTGGCTAACTAGACATAGAACTTCTATTATTAAACAGTAAGTATGGGTTGCACTAGAATCCTAGCAGAGCATAGACAGTAATAGATCCTCTCCTCCTCCCTTTTTCTCAATTGAAGCTTTAACCTGAGGCTAAATGAATCTGCAAAATTACTTCTGGAGGAATTTAATTTCCCTGTTCACTAGTTTTACTTGTATTAAATGAAAGCAAATTCTCAGTCACATCTTACTTGGCTGAGAGAAAATACTTTACTGTCCAACCTTTCTGAATAAAATATCCTTTCTGCTTTGAATAAGTTCCTCCTCTAAAAAACTCCAGTTAAATTATCCAACTACACACATTTAATGAGTCCATCTCACTAGTATGTAGGTCAAAAACCTAAAATCCAGAATAAATTCAGTTTATTTTACCTTATTCTGAGTGTAATGATATTCATATATCCAAGGATATATGGGAAATTTTGGGGATTTTTTTGTAAGTGAATACTGTGTTCCTTGCCTTAAAAGCACTTTTGTATTGCCTTTTGATTTCTGATTGTAGAGCATGACAGTGTCATGGAACATCTGGGCTTTTCCTCCTGGTCAGTCTCAGGAGTCCTAACAAGGGCAGAGAATTCAAGCTTAGATTCATCATAGGGAAAATCTTAATTTTTCATGTTCCTTTCTGGCTGTCCCTTTTGTGAGGCATTCTGTTTCATGAGAAAGAACTGGCCATTTTAACATGGCCATCTCCTAAAATAAAAACTGTAATATCCCAGACAGGGGCAGTTAGACTACTCTTTTATACTAAAAGGTAGTTTCTACTAAAACTGGCAGTAAGAGAGTACATTTATATAGTCACAAATTGAATCTCTTCTTCTTGAACAGAACCCTCTTGAATACCAGAGTAGCAAAAAGTGAAAAATCTGTACAGTTCATTCAGATTTTGTTAAACAACCACTTGATTTGCAAGTGTTACAGAAGCATGTAGCGTCAGCCACGGAAGTTACTTTTCACTGTAGACCTTGTTCAACACAATTATAAGCACAGGCAACCTTTCAGATGTAGACTGGTTCCCTATCAGGCTGGAGAGACACCCCAGAGAGTTGTACTAAGCTTGTCAGTAGTATGGTCATAGTGATCACTATGGGGTTTTTGTTCGTCTTTCTACAACACTATGTTTTTGCACAACTGGGCCCATGGCATGGACAGATTCGTAGGTCTCTACTGGTACACCAGTCTCCCAAGCTAGTAAAAATCAACAGGTTTCATAATTTGTGTCCCTGTACTTGTATTTTTCTCCTGCTGTAATAGTTGAGTTTCCACAATTGGTAATGTCTTCACAACATTTATTGGTTAGAGGTTATGCAACCTCTGCTGGGAAGCATCATGGGTTTAGTCCTCTTTGCTCCCTGCAAGGGCACTACTTGGGCATTCAGGGGTATTTTAAATCTGGTCCACAGCTGTGTGTTCAAGATGTCAGTGCCCTGAGCAGAAGGGACACTATCCCACATCATGTAATTGTGGTTGCTGTCAGATTCTGTGGATTTGCATATCCTGCCAAACAGCTATTCCCATAAACTTACCATGGCTGGTGAACTTTTATTATGGCAACATGCTCAACTTGTAGAAAGGCTGTCTTTGTAGTTAAATGATTGGTGTGCTTGTTAGGGACATCTGTCTTACTGTGAACATCTTTCTTACCTCCAGAACAGTACTGACAGAGACTTTTGAACATTTATTATCCAATCGGTCATTATCGTAATATATGGTAGAAACTATTGATTGAAGAAAATTAAATCTTTCTTAACATATAATCAGGAGTTCAGTACAACAAAAATAATTTAATAACTGTGAACCGACAGAAGAGATAATGTACAGGACATCAGTTCTCCAGTGGATATTGATCGCAAAGGTTATCTGATTGAGATTCTCTTGTCTGTATATTATACCAGGACTGTAGTTGTCTCTGAGACAAGTACAGCTGAATAATCCAAGCTGACATCTGTCTGGGTGCACTATCACCACTCGTTCCTTAAATTCCTAGATGCTGGTCTAAGATGTTTGTTCACATCTGTGAGCAATGAATGAACAATTCCCTCCCAAGACAGGTGTCCAGTAGCAAAATGGCATGCTTCATTTGGCCTTAAGCACGGGTGACAGATAATAAAAGCATATGAACATGTGTTATGCATATATATGCCATAAGGCATAATCCTCTTTACTCTGTGCAGAAATATTTCCTATTGCCGCGATTAGTGTGAGTGCTGGGAAGTATTTCATCATGGAAAATTATGTCCGTAACATCTGGGTCCAGGCTGAAAACATGCGATATATTGTAGAGCAGTATTCACAAGCATCCGTTTAGCGGTTGTTCCACTCCTGCTGTCTATCTACAACTGGAGCCACATAAAGACAATTCTCTGATACATGCTGCCTTCCTGCCAGCTGTCACAGTCGCTGCTGCTGCTCCCTGGCACTGAGCTAGGACTGGCAAGTGGCACAGACAAAGGTTGATGCCCCTTCCTGGTGCAAAGCTATAGTCCAGGAAGGACAAATTGCTTCTCTGGGCTATGTTCTAAAGCAAATCACGAATGGAGCATCTACCCTATAAACCATCAAGTGGGTTTCACCATTTTTGTCCAATTTTTTTCCAGTGCTGTAAAAAGAGATGTGCAAATACCTTCTAATACCCTCCCTGATAGGAAAGATACCTTTAATTTTAAATCTTTTATGTGACAGTATGTTTCACCAAGAAAATGTCCTTCATACCATGAAGTTGGTTTCTGCATCTGACAGCCCCAGCTAACAGCTTCTGTCTCTCAACTGTTAGATTTTCTAACAGTCACCTTCAAGCATTTTCCAAATATGTCCTCAACATTATGAAAAGGTCCCCTCAACCAGTCACCAACACTCCACAACACTAACTTGCCAAAAACTCTCATAGATGAATGGCAATAGAAAACAAATATACTGGCCATACTTACACAGTATTCATTCTGATTAATATTCTTTCACCACTTCATCATGCTCCTTATCTGCATGCAGCACTCTTGCACACACCCTGATTGTATATGCAGGTCATCGTTGCCCTCTGTGTTTGTGCTTAGCACTTAGAAAAATGGTAAATTAACTTGTGAAGTCTTGCCAGATGAGGATTCAGTAGCAAAGTGCTGTAGCTTGTGTGGCTTTTGGAGACACAAAGAAGAAGCTGGTGATCAACTCCTTCAGTACAGCTTGACAAGCATATAAAGGCCAGTATTTTACAACATAATGCTCTTAAGCATATTGCAGACCCTCTTCCTTGTGCTCTTTTAGCATCTTGGTGTGCTTCTTATTTCTCTCCAGTGTACGTGTCATTCTGTTTTCCTTCACTTAGCAGAAGTGGAAGGGGAAGAACTGAGCTAGCCATTAGATTGGGAGCAGAGACCACTCTGATCATGGTTACAACAGGGAGGTCATTGAAGAAGAAGCAGTGCCAAGAGGTGCTCTCAGGAAGCTCTTCTGTCAGCAGCCAAAACATGCACTGGAGGGTGAGTGGTAGTGCTTGGAGCAGGTTGTGTGTGGCATGATGTCCTGTGGCTCTGGTTTTCCACATCCTCACTCGCATGGAGGGCAGAGCCAAGCAGGCGGACCCAGGCAGATGGAGAATCTCGTGCATCAAAACTGAAGAGCAGATTCCCTCTTTCCAAGTGATTGGCAGATATATGCATATATTTCCCTGAAACTGAGTA
Organism: Pachyramphus minor; assembly: GCA_013397135.1. NCBI lineage: Eukaryota > Metazoa > Chordata > Aves > Passeriformes > Tyrannidae > Pachyramphus > Pachyramphus minor. The sequence goes on from VYXB01005582.1 coordinate 62,854, forward strand.
CAGACCAGGCCAGAAGTGTGTTTGTTTGGAACACTGAAAATATATCTACCAGCGTTGTGATTTGAAAGCCTTCTAAAACTGTCCTCCTATCTGGAGGCAGATGCCACAGGCCACAGAGTTTAATAAAACAATCCCAACCCAAGGTTTACAGCACTAAACTCCACACTTGAGGCCAGATTAATAATAACAGATGGGTAAAATATAAAGCTGCACAGACTAACTGGTTGCCCTGTTGGTGGACACTTCCCATAATCAAAGGATGTTTGAATTACATATGTTTATCTTTCCCTCCTCCTTGGGATACTAGTTCATTATACACAGTAATGAGACAGTAATGGCTTGGTGATTGCTGGGCTCAAAATCCTTATGACAATGTTCACCTACTGTGTGCAAGTTTTTTCATCGGTAAAGTGTAGATGCTTTACCCTGACCACTCCCTTGGGCTTGACAGGGGACTGGCTATCTGGAAATCATCATGATTGGAGCTATCAGAAATTGGGAAGCATCTCTGTCTTGGCTGAAAAGGCTGGTTGGAATTCGCCTTTTAGCCACAGAGGAAATGTAGAGTGGGAAAAGTACGAAACGTAGTGAAAATAACTTCAGATGTGTCACAGACAATCTGGATAGAGGCACAGCAGCAGTGAGTGAAAGAGCAAGACTCCAGCTATCACCCTTCTTCAGAGGTGAGAATCCAGCCTGGATGAATGGCAGTGAGAATACAACCATTGGGCAGCCCAGCACTACTTGGGGCAACCACAGCACTTGAGTTGCATTTCCAGAAATCCACATGCAGACAGCAGAGCTCTTCCTCCAAGAAGACTGGTCACTGAAGCATTGCAGTGGAGGTTTTTTGGTTCCTTGGTGATTCACAGACCTTTCTATTCACAACCGCTGTTCAAGCAAGGGACTTCATGATGGACATTTGCAAAACTGTAAAACTGACTGGCGTTTCCAAGTAGGCAACTGGTTGGAAGATAGTACCATTTCCTTAAAGGGCATTTCTTGCTTCCTGTAGCATAACCACCATGCCACATCTGAAGGTTTTTTAAGGTTATAAGTACAAGACAAATCCATTTATGTCATTGTTCAGTTCCTTCTACCTTCAAATACATGTTCATTGTCCCTGGTGGACAGAAAATCCTGCCACTCGACTTGGAATGTATGTTAAAGCTGGAGCAGGGCAGGTCTGTATCAGTTCTTAGTTCTGAACACTTGTGGGATTGCTGGTATGGGGCTCTAGAGAGAAGCTGATTCTGGCTACAAAGACTAAACAAATCTCAATACTTGCTGAGTTATTATAGACAGGTACTGAGTAATCACGTTCCTACCTGTATAAACTGGAATCAAAAGTGAGTTATTCAGTCAGTGGAAATAAATGGATTTTTCCAGCTGGTGTGGCTGACGTGTACTCTGTATATCACATTTATATATCTTCTTTCCACCAACCAGCTCCCCTTTCAATAATCAAGCTCTATAGCTATAACAATTCTACTGACTGGAAAGAAATGTGTGTTCACAACATGCACCAAGAGATAAATCTTGTTACAGCACCGGCAACACATTCCGTGCATTACATGTGCCAAAGGAGTAGGATTTATTCGGGTCATTTATGCTCCACTGGAGTGGAAAAAGGCAAAAAAATAGGCCTTGCTATAATGAATTGGACTCTTTGAGTCTTGCAGAGAATAATCCCCCTGCATCGGCTAACAGGGATTGCCATCCATCAAGGCAGCAAAAGGTGGCCTTTCAGAACAGGTCTGTTCTGGACTCACAGCTGTGTGTGTACCTCATCTCCTTCAGCCCCTGGCCATACCAACCCAGATCCCTGCTCCCTGTGTTGCTCACTCCTATGGCAGTCCCTCACACAGCCACATCACGCTGTTCCCATGCCTCCCACTGCCTGACATACTCTGTCCCATGTGAAAACCTTTCTTTCAGCTCTCAGCCTCTTTTGGATAGGTCATTCTGAAGGAGTTCCATTTTGAACGAGTTGTTGTTCATCCTGCAAAAGTGCACAGAGCTTGAAGAGTGACCAGTGTCCCACTTGGCCAGGCAGCCACTGAGCCACAAAATCCTGTGATCTAAATAAAGCAACAAGGAAAAAAGAGGGCAGAGGAAAGGGAGCACAGCAGGCCTGAGACCAGAGCTGGTTTCAAAGCCATCATCATCCCCTCAGACAAAGGAAGAGACACTAACTTACAAACTTCTGGGAGTTGCTGCCTCCTCCTCCTTTGTCTGTCCCTAAGGCTGTGAGCTCTCAGAGCAGAAAACACCTTTCCTCAGCATGAAGAAAACAGCTAGCACATTGGGGCTAGTGCTACAACTAAGGGTAACCCAGTGTACGTCTGCAGGCACCTGGTTGGTACTGCAGAGCTGCTATAGATAAACAGCCTATCTATCTATACCCTTATGCTCTAGCATGTTTTCTTTCTTCATTAAACTTAAAATTTATTGGCACTGAGGATGAGAAGTTGAAGAAGAAGAATAGAGCAGGGAAAAAAGGCCAAAGTTCTGTATTTGAGCTTCAGCATCAAACAGGATAAACATGTCAGGGCATCACGGGCTGCCTGTCTCCACATGGGGAGAAGGGGCAGCAAGTTCACCTCTACTATAATTGGAACAGCATCAAGGGTGCTTTTAACCCTTACTAGCTTGAGCTTTACCCAGAAGACAGTGAGTAAGGTCAAAAGAGCAAGAATCTATCATGGAATGCAGAAATGCAAGTGGGCAGTTTTGTTCATGGAAAATCCAGATGGCTCTGTGGTGTTTGAAAGTGAAAATTAAATGTATTTTTCTGAATTACTATCACTGTAGTAATGCATGTATGGATCTGAAAGGACGTGATCTTTACTCCTTCATTGTGAAGGTATTTTAGGTAGGAAACACTACACCAGTGTAGATTTTTCCAATTTTTGAGTAAAAGACTGCAGACTACCAGGATCATGCATTTCAAAAAGTAATTCATCAGTTACCTGTTTGTCATTCCAGCTATCTACTTTACATCTGTATCATGACAGGAAGGAAAAAACAAGAACTATTTCACTGTGATTAAAACAGTCCAGCCCTGCGAAGGGACAATGCCTTTGAAAGAGTGAATGAAACAGTTGCAGAGCTCCTGAGTGTCTGGTAACACTTAGCTTCTTGGCCTTTCTAGTTTGAGGCAGGTTTCCCATATTGTCATAACACAAGAAGTCCTGGGGAAAGATGGTTGGATATATCACGTCCCACTATGTACAGAGAATTTTAAAACTCCTCAGCTGATGAGCCAGCCCAGATCCAGTCTGACTTGTTGTCCCTTCATCCCACCAGCCTCAGCAGTCTGGGCAAGAGAAATGAACAGGAGATACATGGGCATACAGAAGTGAATGGGATGGGGAACTGTGGAAAATTTCCTTTTCTCTGTCCTTTTCTTTAGAGGATCGGAGTGAGAAACTTATCTAAAAATTACATATTTTGGCAAGACATAGCACAATATCTGAGCCGCAGGATTCAGGATAGTAGATGGTAAAGGATCAACAAAGCAACGGTGAACCATACAACAGCACAGGACTTGTGATGACTTTCTGGGTCCCTGAGTCTAGTTGTCAACAGTCTTTGGGGGCTACATCATATAAACCCAATCCTTATGTCAGTACACTCCATCCTGAAATGCTGAAGGATCTTCCTGTTGGAGAGAAAAGATATCCCTTGGTCTTGCAGTCAGAAACCCACACATTATTCTGTCCAGTCTTAGTCATGTAGGTTTCTGTTTGTTCATACAGATCTTCTCTGCTCTTGTTTATCCTTCCCTACTACTGCCCCTAAGAAATATCAGTCCTAAGATTGTTTTCTAAAAAAACCTTACCGTGGCACGATCTATTACTGCAAGTTTCATTTTATGTTATTTTATCCTTACCTCCATGTGTTCAGTCTTTTTCTCATTCACAACTGGATTGATTTTTTTTTTTTGATTTGGTGTGGTACTCGTGTGTAATTGATGGAGTATGAATGTTTAGGTCATACTTTCCCTTTCTCTTAAATAGGAGTGCTGTGGATTTTTACTTTCAAGAAAGATATTTGAAAGCAAAATGGTGTTGGAGGAAGAGGAATGAACACAATGCAACACACAGCTTCGGGGTGAGAAATGCAGTCGTGTGTTTCATATGGAGGTACACACTGAACTGCAGCTCAGGTTCAAATGTACATAACACATATATACAAGCTTACATATATATGCACTCCACAATCAAGAGTTTTAGGGACATGATTAGGTAAACTGTTTGGAAACACAGGGGATTTGAAATTTATGTTGTCTTTTCTATCTAAAGAGAATTGGAACTCAGCCTTAATGTGGAATCTGCAGAACCACATTAAAGGCAAACAGTTTCACATTTTGTGCTTACATGCTTATTCTAAAGACTGTGAAGGTTACCTAAAACAATAAATGCTAAAACAGATATTATGAATACTTACGAATGTCCTGATATTTCTGCCTTGTTGAAATCAAGAGGAAAGTCAGCGCATGAACTAGGAGCCAGGGCACAGCAGTGGCTCCAGTACAATTGGCAGAATCCAGCTGCACTGCTGGAACAGATGGCCCAAAATAAACAAAAAGAGTTGCCAGTGTCTTCAGAAAGACAGATCTGACTAAGCAGTCACTGATGTTTGGTTTGGTTTGATTTGGTTTGGTTTTTTTTCACAACTCTGTCTTCAAACCAAGTTAAAACCATAAATATGCCGCTGGTGAAGTAACTGCTCTCTTCTTTGTTCAGTCCCAGGCACAATAGCTTTTATAGTAATCCAGATCTCTTTCCTGTAGCATGAACAGACTGGGAGGAGATATCTGAAATTTTCTATGGATAACTTGTGTCCAGGCCTATATCCTACCAGACAGTTCAAGGTCTGCTTTTAGTGCGGGTGTCTCCACAGGCTGGGGTAACTAAGAAGCATCAATGGCATTAAGTAGACCCCAAAAAGGAATGATAAAGCTATCGTTACTCATGCTCTGAGATCCTTCCAGTGGAAAAATAGGTCTTTTTTGGCAAATTTGATAATAAGATCAATTGTGAAACATCATAGTTACTCTTCTGCTGTATCCTCTATGCCTACATTACCGAGACAAATCATCCCAGAAACAGGAAACTAACATTGTTAATCAGGATAGCATATTAAATATTCTTGATGCTTCAGGGGGAGTGGGGGGAAGTCAAATGTAATTGTCCTGAGCAGAATATATTTCCATAACAATGAAATCTCAAAATCAGTCCCCTGTTCATTTCAGCAAAGGAAAATTAGCATACCCCCAGATATTTTGGGTCAGTTGGGATACCATTATAACCCTCTGAATCTCCGAGAGCCATTTCAAGCTGTATTGTTTTATGATGACTCTGTCACTGCAATGTGACAAAATGGCACGGGTTTTAGTTTAGACCAGTAGATGGGGATTAATCAAACTGTTATTCTTGCTGTTGTAGACCACTAGTGGAGGCTTTTAACTAACCAGCTGAGAGACTTATGAGTGTGGAAATTGGTTTTTTGCATATTCATTAAGAAGGAGAATTGTTCTCCCTTGGCAGAGCAATTTGCATGAAAGCAGAGGACCAAAACTTCCAGTGGAGTCAGGCAAACTGCCTGGTTACAACTGAGCCACATCTCTGGCAGTGGGAATGAGAGTTTGAGTGCCCTGGGAAGCTGGACTAGTCTGTAAATAAGAAGGGATTTTCCCTGCAGATAAAATACCTGCGGAGCTCAAGAGGGCAGCAGGAAGCACTACAATTCATAAAAATTAGGTAAAAATATACCAATCTACTGTGTGCCCCCCTCAGTTGCGATATGAAAGACATTACCTCTGCATCTGGAAAGAATAAATTTGAAAGGCACAAAACCTCCTGTTGTCTTTATCAATCTCAGGTGAGAATACTGACATTCTGGGAAGAAACTTTAATCTGCTGCTGGGAATTTGTGATTGGTTTGGGGGGCAGAAGAAGGAGAATCTGGATCTCTAAATGAGACACAAAGTCTGGACATCTGAACCAGTCACCTGAGACAGTTACCTTCATAACTGGACAAGGAACAGTCATCACCAAAGCACAGGTCAAACCATCATGAAGTACATCTGACATGCCAGATGAGCTGTGTTCCAAGTCAGTTCATATCACTCCACTGCCCACAGCTCCCAAACACTGCCTCCTAGCACTGGCATGGTGGCCTGCTTTGTCAAGATACAAAATTGGTTGAGATAAATACCATTTCATTCTTAAGTCCAAAAAGGACCCTTAAGATCCTAAGACAATGGACTTCTTGTAGTCTCTTTGTAGTCTCCTCTACTGTAAATCCATCTGCTACATGTGTCTACAGGACATTATGGTCCTGGGGTGAGGTCCAGCTAGAAATAGATGCCCTGGAGCCAACTCTTTCTCTGGTATGTAGAAAATTGTTGAACTCAGAGATAACTGATGATGAAGAAAAGTTTAATGCACTTGGTAGGTTTATATTTTTATAAGTCATGGCTCAGACTGGGCCTCGACAGTCTATTCTTCAATGTCAAATCCTCAGGGAGTGTAATTTCCAGAAATGTTTAATGACTATTTAATAACAGCTGCATAAAATATCTCTGATCATATTTTAATATTCCCAATGACAGAATTGTTCAGCACTGAAGTATTTTATATTTATAAAAAGTATATCACTCCTTTTTTGGAAAGCTGCCCTTAAGGCAAACCCTGGCCATGCAGCATGACCCTCTCATCCTGGCTGAAAGGGCAGCCCGGGTACGAATGACACAAAGCAGAGGGAGAAAAAGAGGCAAGGAGATGCTCCATTTTTTCATAGGATCTCACAGTGGCAAAACCTGTGACTGGCTTTTTAAAAAGCCTGGAAAATCTTATCACTTAAGCATTTGCAAGTGAGCAGGTAAAGACAAGATATGAGTAATGAAATTCCTTGCTTGAGGCCACCAGCTGATGGTGCTGATGGTGTCTTGCACCAGGGGTGCAAGACAAGAATTTAGCTCCACAATGGCTGCCTGAAGAGCCCAGAGCAGATGCTGACACGTTACTGGAGTTCTTGGTCTTTGCTTGAAACACAACTTGCTGCCCAGAGGTGGGATACAGCTCTGCAGAGGGTCTTCACACCTGAACTGCATCCAACCTTTCCTTCCTGAGCAGCCAAGGCAAAGCAGGCACAGCAGGTGCCACCAGCACCTCCCTTTGTTTTTACCTGAGCCTGCCAGAGGCAGCTGAAGCTCCCCTTTGTGTCTGCAGTGTTGCTGCTCTCCTCCCAGCTCAGTCTAGCTGCCTTTCACTTTGCTTTTAGTTGTGGAGCCAAATCCCACTAGTACCTTCTGATGGTGTCCTCCCCCAGCCCCGGGGTTAAACTGTAACCCTCAGTAGGGGCTGTGATGGCTGGATTCAGTTTACTCTCGAATTTGGTGGACAGATATCAACAGGGTAGCTGAGGGTGGTCTGGAATGGTGACCCTAACATCTTGCTGGTATGCAACTGTAAGTCTTACTTACAGTCTTACTCTGTAAGTAGTGGACAGCCCAGGGCCTGCTGAGTAATCTGCATGGCAATGGGCTGCATGCCAGGATCTCCTCTTGAGTAGGGATGTCAAGATTATTCCTCAGTGTTTAGAGAGTCCTTGTTGCAGCAGATACTCAGTGGTTAAGAGATGCTAAATGTTGAAATCTTAGCTAAGAGATATAAAAGATTGATTGTGCATATATAATCCTTCAGACATAAACTGTTGACCAAGTTGGGACTAGGATTAGATCCAGCTACACCTAGATTCCTCTCTGAAAAGGATTTTAGTATGGAAGGGAGTTCTTTCCAAGCCTCATGACTCAACTGGAGGGTCTCCTGACAGTTCTGTCTGACCCTACCCTGCATGCAGTAAATAATCAAGTTTGCCTTGCCGTCAGATCTGTTAAACAAGTCTTGCATTTACCATTGAACTCTTTTAACTCACTGTTTTATATCAATAAAGTATGTTGCAGCTGCTCTCTTACAAGTGGGGTGCATGACTCCATCTGTGAAACACCTTTGAATTCACTTGCCTTGCAAGAGATGTGTGCTAAGTTCACATGAACCAAGCCACTTGTTAATGTAGATGTGAATATATGATGGCAGCTCCCTGCTCCCAGTCTCAGCAAGGCTTGGGTGTCAGTACTGGTCATATACCCCACTTGGTACAGTGGCTGTTGAGGTCCACACTACTCACAGGGTCATCTGTAATACCCCTAAATAGTCTCTGGTCCTAAATAGGAGCACTATCTGTAAGTCAAGCATGCTGAGATGTTTACAGCCTTCAGAAAGGTGATAGAAATATTTTAAGCAATTCCCTTTTAAGTGAAATTTGTGTGTCTGTATGTCCATGTGTGTATGAAATAAAACATGAAGAGAAAATTTACATGAGTGTTCTGACTATTAAAAGATAGTTTCTGGTAAATGGATTATTGGCCCATTTGATTCAGATTCTTGGCTTCCATAATTTATGGCTAGTTTTAACAGCTGCCACTCTCCTAATGACAAGGTTGTTGGGAGCTGGGGAAGCAAAATATGTTCTTAAAGCACTTTGCATTCCTAAAGGGGATTGAAATAATCCTAGACCTTGTTATATTTACATTTTTAATGGAATTAGTGAACCTGTGAATATGTGCAGCAGTTAGACTTTGCAAATAGACATGGTTCCAGAATAAATCTTTTTTTAATTTATCTATCCTCATAACTATCAGAAAAGCATTTTCTTTATATTAATTACACATGCATTTAAATTCCATTCCAAATGGGCTTCGCCAGTCTGAGACCCTTGAAGGGCAGTTACCTCTGAGGAGAAAAAACCCTAAAAACTGTTCAGTCCATTGCAGAGTATTGATAGGGAAGAAAATTCTGTTGAGAGTCTTGAGCCTTTATGCCTGTTCTTGCAAAAAAATTTATGTCTATTTGGAACTGACATTTCCTAAAGCTGTGTGTAAAAGAACATTCCATGGCAACCTGGAGGTTTCATTTTACCTGTCCTGGCTGCTTTCTAAAAAGGAACAGTATCTCTTTATAATTCTAGCATTTACAGCAACTCTAAGGTTACTTTCAAAAACATTTGTAAATTCATTGATTAGATATTGATGATTTTATTTTTACCAAATGAAAATGCAGAATTCCCTGTATCTAAAGGATTCCTTTGTGTGCTGTGACTTTAGTACAATCTGTATATCAATTCTAGAGAATTTACTTGTACCGCTCTTTTAAGTGAGCGACATGTCTGATGCAATTCATGTAATCCAGACTTCTTGCTGTGCTGCAGGAAGTAACAGGGCATAGAATTCTTTACTTTCTGTATGTGGAGATGCTTGGTCAGTCAGTTGTACAGGAAAGTTATTGTTCTATGGATTCTTATAATACCTTGATCTGTCATCCTTTTCTAATAGCTGGTTGACAGCTTATGCTTTATGAGCCTTACAAGGCAATACCAAAATGAGTATGGCTGCTGCCTCATCCTTTGAACAGCATCCATATGGGTATGAACAAGTCTAGTTTAACCCCATCAGACAGCTAAGCCCCAAGCAGCCACTTTCTCATTCTTTACCCATGGGATGGGGGAAGGAATTGGAAGGGGTTTGGCTGGGACAGACGTTATTTTATTCATAATAGCTGATATGGGTCTATGTTTGGGATTTGTGTTGGAAACAGCATTGGTAACAGAGGGATGTTTTAGTTACTAATGAGCAGGGTTTACACAGAGGCAAGGCCTATTCTGCCTCTCACCCCACCCCACCACTGAGGAGGCTGGAGGTGCACAAGAACCTGGAAGGGGACACAGCTGGGACAGCTGAGCCCTACTAATGCTAGGGTCATCCCAGGTTGTATTGATGCCATGCTTGGCATAAAAAGCTGGAGAAAGGAGAAGAAAAGAGGGGTACATTTGGAGGGGTGGAGTTTCTCTTCCCAAGTCACCGTTACACATGATGTATTCCTGCTTTCCTAGGGATGGCTGAACAACTACCTGCCTGTCCATGGAAAGCAAGGAATAAATTCCTTGTTTTGCTTTGCTTGCATGAGGGGCTTCTGTTTTAGTTATTAAATTGTCTTTACCTCGACCTATGAGGTTTTTTAGTAAATTTACTGTCTTGGAACACTTTGTAAATTCTCAGTGGAATGAACATAAACTCATAAAATGGCTTGTAGTGGAAGGAATCATTCATCTATTCCAATTCCCTTGTTGTGGACAGGAACATTTTTCAATAGATCAGGTTGCTCTGTGCCCATTCAATCTGTCCCGGAACAATTTCAATGATGGGGCAAACATAACTTCTCTGAGAAACCTGTTGCAGCACCTCACCACCCTCATCATAAAAATTTTCTTATTCTAATCTAAATCTACCTACTTTAAGCTTAAAGTTGTTGCCCCTTGTCCTATTAGGCCCTGGTAAAAGATCTCTTTCCATATTTCTTATAATCCCCCTTTATATATTTAAAGGTCACACTAAAGTCTCCCCAGAGCCTTCTCCAGGCTGAACAAACATCAAGATGGTGGCTTTGTGCCCATGGTGCAGATAAACGGGGCATGATATGTCTTTGCAGACAGAGACATTAAAGTCTCACAGAGAGGAGCAAAATGAATGCCTGGGACTTTTCACATATTGAGAAAGACAGGCACAATTGCTCCTGCCCATCTGTAGCCTAATCCTGAGATCCCTAAGTAAGGATGGTCCTACCCCAGCCCTAGCTCTGTGATAAAAAAGACTCTCTGATCTCTTATGTAGGTAGACCGTGAGATTTTCCCAGGCAAGATGCCCCTTAGAGGCTGGCTTCAAACCCAGATCAAAACATCTTCATCCATCCAATACATGCCCAACATCAGCTGCATGAGGCACACAAATGTGGAGACATAATTGATCTACTGTTGCTTCTTTGAGGCACTGAAAAGAACATCATGATCCCCTTTGGGACACCTTGTGAGGACAGAAAGAGCATTTTCAAACAGTTATTTGTAAGCCAGCCCACCTTTGGTCCATTTGCATGGGAGATACATGGCTGTTTTGAAAGGAGTCTGGAAGGGATTTATTTATTCACGTGGTCTCTGAAAGGATGGGTAGGTTATCTCCTGTATCAAGCTGCTGACAACTTGTCCTGTCACGCTGTCTAAATCAAAACACAGCTCCTAAACCTGCATGACTTCAATAACCTTAGTGGAGCCTTGTTGGCTTTGATGGAACAAGTGGACATGACATCAGGTGCCAAGTATTTGCTTGTCATCTCCATTGTAGTTAACTTTGGGATGCTTGCTGCGCTACAGAAATCTGTCACAGACTAATCTGCTTGGGATGTCAAGGAAGCCAGAGCTGAAGCCTTGATGTATGAATCTTCTGTGCTGATAACTCTCTGCTGAGCTTTGATGAATGCATAAAGAGTTGGCAGATGAGCGGAGTTTTTGATTAACTGTGCTAGTCTATGCACACTCAAGCTTCAGTGAGATTGTATATTGTCAGCCCGCTGTCTCCTGTGTGCTGAATTCTCATTTAAGCTTTTGTATTTAACAGAAAATTCTGATTTCTCTTTCACTACAGAGTTTAAAAGGAAGTTCAAATCAGACTTAATTTATAGCACTATAAAGACTGTCCAATAATTTCTGTCTCTGTAAGTAGCTTTGAGATGGGATTACCTTTAATGTTTATAACTTCTCATATTCATATTTGCATTAATGCATTTTCCTCAACAAGACAAAAATATTTCTCTACAATGCACATCCATCTGGAGTTGTGCTCATGAATATTTTTGTCCCAGGTATAACATTCCTCAATTTTTGCATAAAAATAAATTAACTTCTGTTTTTTAAAGGTAGCTTGAATGTAGTTGAATCATCCAGACACAGATGAAACCTTAACAATTACTAGGAAGGTTAAACGTATATCACAACATGCATCCCGAGGAAGGCAAACAAATATACAGAAAATTAGGTATTCTCAAAGCTGTAAGTGAAGAGAAATAGAGCATCCTGCTTTTCATGTAATAATGCTGCTTTCTAAAGCAGTGCCTAGACAGCCATCGAGATGCAGAACCATTATTGTCATCATGGACAAACATTACAGGTAATACAATGTCTCTTCTGTTTTGCTTGTAGACTAAAAGCAAAGTGAGGCTGTAGGAACAAGGACAGACACAGAACATAAGAAGGATATTGAACTATTAGAAAGTGTCCAAAGGAGGGTTACAGAAGTGGTGAAGGGTCTAGAAGGGAAGCCATACAAAGAATGGCTGAGGTCACTTGCTCTGTTCAGCCTGGAGAAAAGGAGACTGAGGGCAGACCTCATTGGGGTCTACAACTTCCTCATGAGGGGAAGCAGAGGGACAGGTATTGATCTCTCTGGTGACAAGTGACAGGACCCAAGGGAAAGGTAGGAAGCTGTGTCAGAGGAGGTGTAAGTTGGATATTAGGAAAAGGTTCTTCACCCAGAGAGTGGTTGGGCATTGGAACAGTCTCCGCAGGGAAGTGATCACAACCAAGGTGATAGAGTTCAAGAAGTACTTGGACAATGAGCTCAGGCACACTGTGTGATTCTTGGGGCTATCCTGTGCAAGGCCAAAAGTTGGACTTTGATGATCCTTGTGGTTCTCTTCCAACTCAGGATATTCTAAGATTCTGTGATTTTATGATAGTACAGAAACAGTCAACATTGCAAGGTGCAAGTATGGTCCCAAGGTGCCTTGTTGCCTTTTATGTTTTCATTTTGTGGTTTGAGGTTTTCTTTTCCTAAATATTGAACATGTTCTTACAGTTCGTGGTTTTTATGAAGCTGACGTTCAGTTAGTGTCTCAGACTGTCAGTGGTGCAAATCATCCTGACCTAACTATTTTCCTGCTTCAAATTAGCTGAGTACAGCTCACTACATTGTAAAGACACTTCTCAGAGCCAACATCAGATCTCGTTTTTGTAGCACAGCTGTGTTGACTGTGGGAGTTAATCCAGTTTACAACAATGCAGGTGAGGTCGTACCCTGTCTCTGACTCATGAGCTTGCACCTTTTTGTACTTGATCTCAGCTTGTCACTATGATGGCAGTAAAGCATTACCCTGATGAAGTTATATGGCTTCATCTGCTGTATTCTTCTGTAGTCTCCCTTGTTGCTATCCATTTTTTCCAATTAAATCACTACGGAGAATTAACCCTAAAGCATGTATTATTTCAGAATTATTGTATATTACAATTATTCAATAATTTTAATACACTGTCTCACTGTTCTATTTTGAAAACTTTCTGCTAGTGTCTGCTCTACTTGTAGGAAGCCATCTCTTTTAATTATTATTTGTGTACAGCAATCCTCCCATCTATTATTTCAGCTCAGTTTAAACAGAGCGTAAAATCTAACTCAATACTACATAAAAGATCACAATAGAGCAATTTATTGAAGTAAGTCATCTCCATTGCATAAAATTCACGGAAAGAAAGGGACAAGGGGGGAATAGCATGCACTGGATTTAACTGTCATGTTTTGCATTCCTTGGTGCACATGTTTCAGAGAAGCCTCTCTACCTCTTGTAACCCATTTTCATTATGGTGGACAATAGTAGCATTTACTGCCTCCACCCTTTCCTGTTTCTAAGCCATGAAGGACCCCAGTCAAAATTCATGGTCGGGCTGTGATACTGGGGGTTTGCTGCTTGCACAGCTCTGCAGCCTGATGTACTGACGATATTTAAGCATGTTTATAGTCTCTCTATATCTTGTCAGCTGCTCTTCCTGCAGAAACCCCCAGGAGGTCTTTAGGAAGAATTGGTCACACCTGAAGGGTTTTGAAAACAAAAGTGTCGATGTCCTTTATAGGGATGGTGCCATTTACAACTATTTCTGGCAGAACAAGGAGAAACCAGTGAAGTGTAGCTGAAGCATTTCTTTATTGCTTTGGGGACCTCACAAATTTTGAGTTAGACATGAAAAATTAAAGAAAATAATTCCAAAGCCAGTTAATTTCATTTATGTTGGGATTAAAAAGACATTAAAAAGCTAGTCTCCTACTACCAAAGCATGGTATGCACAATCCTTTTGCTTTAAACAGTCATCCCAGGTCTACTGAAAGGTGTGTGAACTATTGAATGGTGCAGAAAAGACTGAGAAAAGGAAAGGAGGAAAAATCCCACACATTATGAGTTAATAAGGCTCTACTTCTTCACTGCTTTTAAACAAAATGTAACATTTCCATACAACAGTCTTCAGTGTCTTGTAAGTAGCTTTTGAAAATGACCAAGTGCATTTCACGGTGCAGCCTTCCATGGCTGGGGGACCCTGAGCTCTGGCAACAGCACTCTTGGTGATCATCCTTTCTTACCTTACTGGTTTTAATTTATACTGTCTACTTAAAATTTCATCCATTTTAAAGTTTTTTAAATAATTTGGGTATTTGTCTACTTGAAGTGTCACTCCAAATTCTGTGATTTTATACTCTAATTATCTATTTTAAAAATTCTCTCAGTTGAACTGGTGAATGACCTTGATCACCATGGATGTGAAGCATTTTATATAAATTATTGCTCTAAAAGCAGGGTGCCCCAGTTTGGACCAGATAACTTGGTTGGAAAACACTAAAATGCTGATGACAGTAATTTTATGTAGAGAAAAATACCCTGATATTATTCCCAAGTAAAAGTCTATGTCAACACTTCAGCAAAAATCTGAGACCTGGGGTTTGCTGAGTACCAAATTCTCATGAAATGTTCATAAGGTTCATAACTTCAAAGGATTAGTGAGCCTGAGGCACATCCAAAATCCCATTCATAATTATCAAAATATCACACGCCATATTCTGAATTCTCAAGGGAAATGTTGGTGTCTGTGGTTTCAGATTGTTTTCCGTACTTTTTTGCTGTGGGCAATAGCCATTAACTGAATTTGAAATTTTTGTTACTTTTCTTGCTTGTCTGAAAATACATATTTTTTATATTTCCATTCCAGCACCCTGAACAAAATCCAAATATCTGTACGAACAAAATACCATGATAAACCAGGGCACATGTTCTAACACAGAGACTACAACCTATCTCCTATCACAAGCCTGTACTACTCATGCTATTATAATCTGCGAAAAGAATTTCCAGTGCCACATGACTTTGAGCAGGTAGGCAATTCATCCAGAAGGGTAGTCACGCTTTTGGAGGAAAGGCTACAGTATGTACATTGAAACTGGCCAGACTCTGGAAATTAAATTTTCTAAATGCAGAAATGGGTCCCTGTAGTTACAAAAAATGTACTTGTGTATCTTTGGTTAAATCAAATCTTTGTTTAAATCGCACTTATGCCTTCTGAGCAAATTAATTTTCTTGACATGTATTTTTTGTGTTAACTGCTTGAAGACATTTTATTTTGTGATTGGATATTTGTTAAAGAAACTGAATTAGACTCATTCTAGATGTATCATTGAACTTATTTTGGTATCCTTTTAGATATGAAGAAATATGTTGAGATTTCAAAACAGAAAATTCCTATAAAGTAAGGGATAAATCTTCTCTATTGTAGCAGTCTTAGAGGGACACTCTAAAGCGTTAAAAACCTTTTTTAATTTTTTATTTAGGACTGGTTTCAATGTACTTTGCATTTTTGTTGTAGTGAATCATCATTTTTCAATGGAAAAAAAATCAGCATAAATTTCTTAATCAGCCCCATGGAAAGAAAAAAACCCAAGCAAACCAGCCACTGTCCCCGCTGCACAGAGCTGTTTAAGGTCAAAGTCAGTGAGGCATTTCATCACAGTTGATGTGAACCAGCAGTTTCCCTGATGACAACAGACACGTTGATTTACAGCTGCTCAGAGTGTCGCACTTATGCCTTCTGATGATTTATGTTAATGAGGCTCCCCTAGACAAGGCGGTCATAATGGAATATAGCTAACAAACAATTTCTGTCATATGAGATCTACTGTAAAATCTCACTTGGATTAAACAACCCACACCATGGGTCAAGCCAAAGATCTACTTCCCCATCCTCCTTTTGTCTCCAGCAACATTCAGTAGCAGATGGTTTGAGTGCAAAGATGGTCCTTTGACCAATGTATTGCTCCCTTCTTGGCCTTCCAAGAAAATCACCACAAGGATCTTCCTATGCTCTGTAAATGTGTTCCATAATGTTAAAACCAGACAATTAAATATACTAAGAAAACAGCTTTCTTGTACTTCAACTAAGGCTGGTTTCCAGTTTTATCAGTTTGGATAATTTCATTTCCACACAATGAAAGAGAATTAATTCAATGAACAGTAGAATAAAACGTTTCAAACATTTAGTTTAAGCTATTTAAAAATGAGATTTACAGGGATTAATTATACTGGCATCACAGACACATGACAGGGCGATTTTGGCTTGCCTGTGGCAAACCAAATTTCACATCTCATCAGCTCACTCCTAGAAGCAGCTCTGTGCAAGTGATCAGCTTGAAACCTTCAGGTCTGTTTCTAGTTACTTCAGGAGTCCATCAGGAATTGCAGTCAGAATACTTTTGTTTGTATAAATTCCTATAATTCTGTTATTGCTGCTCCAGGCAAGTCCTAGAAGCAGCTGTGATACCATCTATTCTTTTATATGAACTAGATCAGAACTGCCAAGAGAAAAAAATTCTTCATTCTCTCCCAACACTTTAATGGCCAGCCAGATATAAATTGAGTTGGAGGGAGGGAGGGAGGAAGGAAGGAAGGAAATCTCTCTTTTTACTGTTAATATGCTTTGCACCAAGTATTTGACAAATAAGCAATATGAGCAAAATAAAAATTGGCCAGTTACTCCTTTGCCACTATTCAGGATGATCAAGTATTCAACATCTGAGAGAGAGGCATGAAGGGTACCCACGTTAAGAGATAACCTACCCTTGGGCACAGCATGTCTGAATGTAATAAAAGCAGTAAAATTAATGCAGACTTGCCCTTAAAGAAGTATGCCATTGTATGACCCGGTTTGGGTTCAAGGGTAGCTTTGAGTCCACGGAAATTCCTGTGCTGTGTGTCTGTGAGACCACTCCTAGGAGCAGGGGGGGAAAGCAGGGTGCAATCCCCGGCCAAAGAGAAGTCACACACACACANTTCAAGATAACTGGGGGGATTACAATTGCCTAAGGGAAGCTACAAATCTCTTTAGCTGACTTATCTCCCAGCTGCTGCTTCTCTCTGCAGCAGGGACACACAGAGGGCCAAACAGCTCCTCTTCCTAAACTCTGGCTTCATGATCCCTCCACTGGTCAAAGCTTGTCTCAAGCTCAAATCCAACCCCAACAATTGTACTAAAGAGTGACAGCAAATATTCTGGCCTGGGATTCCTGCTCTGGTAAAGATCAAGTAGGAAACTGAAATCCTCAGCTGTTGTAAAATGGCACAACACTACTCGTTCTTTCCCTCCATCTTTTTCTAAGTTCTTTTTCTTGTTGTACAGCCTAGTTCCTTTTTCCCAACTTTTTCCACATTGTGCAAATCCCTATATACTATATCAAATATTTTCCTGACTCCACCAAAAAATTCAAGCTTTTTTAAAAGTTAACTTTTAAATGATTCCTCTAAAATATGACTTAAAAATCTATGCTGACCTTTCTTATTTTTAAAACAGTTGAGTATTAAATTTTATTGGTTTACAATTTCAGTAATTTGTACACAGAAAAAAGTGTTTACAGAGAACTGTTGAAAAAGTAGACTTTTCCTTTCCCAAGAGCCACAGCTCACTTAAATGATAGGTTGCACAGTGTATTGAGTAGCAAGGCAACATTGTGCTTGAGTTCCTCGGGCTTCTTTAGGATTCCTAGATGAGGACCTGACAGCTTGCTTCTTATTAGTTTTTTCAGTTTCTTCCAAGACTTCTTATTTTGACAAGTCAGTTTACGATAATCCCTAAGGCTCATCCAGAGAGCCTTATCATCCTCATCAACAGAGAGAGAGAAATCAGTGTGGAAACTACACAGCTTTTTGGAACAGTATGTTCATGTAAAGAATTTAGGTTTGTGTTGTGGTCTTACCTTCCCTAAGTACTCATTTTACACTTCATCTAATAACCCAATACTCTCCTTGGCAGGCGTCCTGCTTCTGAAGTGTTCAGAACATTTATTTTTGTTTTTATGCCTTAAGTGAGGTCCCTCTAAATTGTTTTTGGCTTGCCCTATTATGGTTTAACACTTCATTCATCCATTTATTTTGTGAATGCTTCATTTTCCACTGACTTAGCCCTGAACTTGCAGAAGGCTTATGAGGTGGCAGTAAAACTGAAGGACTTGCAGGTCATTTCTGTATGGAGCACAAAGTAGAAAGAGTAAAATTACATTATTTTCTTACTGTAATTTATACACTTTACTTGCATGTTCATCATTCTAAGCAATCTGCCAGACAGAGGCAAGTTGACGGGGACCCTGTGAGGTCCCCAATAGCAGGGTCAGCTCTGAAGTCAGAATGAATTGCTCAGGGGTTTATCCAGTCCAATTTTCAGTACTTCCAAGCATGGTGACTGCACAACCTCTCTGGGCAACCTGTGCCACTGTCTGACTGCCCTCATAGGGAAAATATTGTTCCCCATATGCAGTTATAACATCCTCTGCTCCCTGTCCTCCCCTCATGCAACTTGGTAACTCCCTTGTAGGCAATATCAAGCCCACCCTCCCAGCAAAGGTGTCTCTTCTCCAGGCTGAACAAGGCCAGTTCCCATAAGGCATTTGTGCCAGTTCCTTAAGCCTCTTCCCATAAGGCATTTGCTCCAGCCCCTTGACCATCTTGGTGGCCTCCACTGAATTGTCTCAAGTTTTCCAATGTCTTACTTTTACTGGAAGGCTCATAAATATCCAGTAATTCTTGTCTAAGCATTCCTCTCTCACTGCTGCAAATAATGGCTTGTGCCACTCTCTCTCAAGAGTCAACCACATTTTTTGGTATCTGAAAGCTGTTCCCTTTCTCCCAGTGCAACTTCTAAGTAGTCCACAATCTTGGCCAAAATTAGCCATGGAATCTGTGGCTATGTCTAAACTAGGGAAGACAGAAAGGTGCCCAAGTCACCTTGTCGACGTTCCCTTGCAATGAGAGAGATGTGTTGTGCATCAGGCACATACTCTATCACATACTGATTTCTACAGAAAAGAGCAACAAACCTGGACAGTGGTTTGCCATATGATGTAGCTTGGTGGGTACATATAGGCACTACCCATATGATGTGAAAGGGAGTGGGGACTGTGTGAAGCTGCTGAAAGTACAACTCCAAAACGCCTAAATAAGAAGTCAAAAGAGGACCTTATATATCATTGTGATGCTCTGAGTGGCATTAATGTCATGGTTTCCTGCTTTTGTTTTAATTTTTTAATCATAGCTTTCAGGTGTGGATATCAGAAGCGAAGTGCCTTCCCTGAATAATCCTACTGATGTGTGTGTTTCCCATTTATTATGGAGGGCAAAAAAGCAATGGTCACATTTATATAGGCTCACTTGTTTCTGCTCCTTGGTTCTTCATGGAACTCTCACTACAAGAGGAATTATTGGGGCTCAGAATGTCAGATATGTCTCACCAATACCATGCAGGGAAAGGTCACCTTCCTTAATCTGATGCAGTCCAGGAGGCAAGGGCATGCTTCTCCCCACTGTTCCTTCTTCCCACCCAGATACTGAGGGTGTACAGAAATATTTGCAAACAGGCCAGAGTGGTCAGTCAGTGCCTTATCCATTTCCACAATCAAAGCATCTCGAAGGACCAAGAAATACACTTGCTGAATCACTTGTTTCTAAGAAGAACTACATCACAACTAACCAGAAGCATTTTTTTAAGACGCAGATGCTTATTCAGCACTGCTGATAAGAAAATTTCCTTTGGAACAGACTGCTGATGCAATATTATATAGATTATAAATTGTATTCCAAACCCCTGTAACTTCCCTGTGCCAGGTTTTCACCAGGGTCTAGCCCACAGTACCACCTAGTGGGAGACAGTGATACGACTGTGCCCATCCCAAAAACGCTCTTAGACATTGACATTTCTTCCCGATCTCCGTAGAGAGAAAAGTGTATGAAACACCCTCCCTTGTATGCGTGGTCATAGTACCATCTGCGACAGCATGAGGAGAACTCACCTTGTCAGGGTTTGAGACAAGTCATACAGCTCTGAGATGAGACTGCCTACCTGGAACACTTCATAAGCATGATTACTAATTGCTTTTCCCAAAGATGACCTGTTAAGAAGATTCATGGGGGAAGATGTTAAGATATTAAGATATTAAGAATGTATCTGAGACTTCTGAAAGCAGTGGGGGCAGCTTGCTTTTCTTGAAGATGCAAAGCCAGCAGCAATTCTCACCCTTCTGTAGAAACTGCTCCCAGTTAGAGTACACATACCTGACATCCTTCTCGGGCACCTGCTTATTGCAGTTCAGGCAACTTCCTTTACAGGATCATCAAGCAGGAATGAACACCGGACAGTGCATTTACTCTGTCCTCGAATGATTTCTGCTCTCAGTTAATTTATGTGTTGGACAGGAATACTGCAATGCAGATGGGTTTGATAACAAAAAGGTAGAATACTGTACTGTAACACAGAATGAATACTCAAATTATTGCATTGACTAGCCTCTCATACCTACACATCCACTCTAGACTTGGCCCGTGCAAAGCTTTCTGTATATTCTATCTGTCACACTGGTGCACTATAATTAAGTCAAATTAATATAATTTAAAAGGAAATAACCCCTCCAATTTCCACAAAGATCATTCCCTAAGAACTATTTCTTATGCAAACTGCAGTCTATACTAACAGCAATTATTGTGAAGCTGTTCAAAGAAGTAACAACAATTTATTATTTGATTTTCTAAAACACATTAGTGAAAAGTCTTTTTGTTTGAAAGTGAAGAAGCCCTCCTCTGTTGCTTTCTAGGCATCTTACAGAAAGATTGTGAGAACCAGAAATAAGAACTCTAGACCTTAAAGACTGGCATTTCTTAAAACACATCCAATTAGTGAGCTCTGCTACGAGCAGCTTTAGTGGCTGAAATGAACAGGAGATGGCGCTGAGTTATGCGGTGTCACACTGGAGGAGATGAGCTGAGGTGAAGGAGGATGGCCTCTCAGGCAGCCAGGTTTCCAAGGAAGGTTCTAATCTGTGAAGAACTTGAGTGCACTAATGAAGCTGTACACCTTCAAAGGAGAATGCAGCATAAGAACTCATAACTAGTGAGCTTGTTTTCTCAAATGTGACCCACTCTTTATTCGTCTTCAGACTCTTCCACATCTAATCTCTTATTCACACATTTAATTTTCAAAGGATTGAAAATCTAAAAACTAGAGAGATTTAAAAATGTCTATGTAAAACTTCTTATAGGAATTTCTAGCCCTAGCCAAGCCTGCACATTTTTAGTATGGTAACCAATATTAAATATAATTTATGTAAACCCATTTTTGTCAACAAGATAGTCTATCAGTTTAAGAACTCATACGATTAATTTTTAATGTTTTTGTGCATGGACTCCAGGTTTCTCCCCCCTCAGCTCTAACAATTATACAGCTGTCTGGGGACAAATTACTGCACTTCTGAGTACTGGTCTCTGAAAGCTGAAATGAAGAAACAAAGGGGGAAAGACAATTTGCATGATCAGTTCTATTTGTACTCAACATAACTTGCCTCCTACTGCAGCATTTGGATTTTAGTGAAATTCTAAAAAATTTTCTGGGAAAAAAACTTTAATCAACTCTAAAGAGTTTCCCTTTAGCACTAAAACGTGAGGTACTCTATCACCATCGTTGGTCTTGGTTCATAAAGGTAGTTTATTGCAAATAACAGAAAGTGAGTCTGACTCTTCAACAAACGTGATTTTCTGTTTGGTAACACAGCATGCTCTGTGACAGTAGACTTGCTGTGAAGTTGCTAAATGCACCAAACAGCATGTCTTCCAATGGGTGACAGCACCAATATCTGACAGAAATTTGAGTGCTATAAAGTGCAAAAGGAAGAAACTGTTCATTTTAAAATATAAAGGCATTTGTAAAAATAAGAGAAATGTATTTTAAAGACATTCAGTTATTACTGCAAAATCTTTGTTATTTTCAAAGGTTTTGCTATTCTTTAAAGGTTTCTTTCACCTTGCATTTTGTCAGCACTTTGATTTCTATTGATAACAATTTACACTTGCTGAAGATATACGCCTTTCTCAAGTATTCAAAAGAGAGTGCTTACGGAGTAGTAATGTGTGTTTTCTAGGATCTCTTTATATATCTTAGTCTTACAAGTTCCTATACCCTTGAAACTGAACAGCAGAACAGACTCCTTCAAACCATAGTCAGAGCATTAAGGCATTTCTGATGTTTTTATTTCTTATGTTTCCTGATTCATACTTGTGAATGGCCTATGATTGCAATACAGCTGCACTTTGGTGGTAATAAACACTCTACAGTTCTGTTTTTACAGCCAAAAATATAATTCCTATGATATAGAGTAGCAGTTACCTACAGTATCTTTCATTTAGACTGCAGTATTGGGTAGAAAGAAAACACATTATACAACGCAAACAGACAGTAAGTATCAAGGAACATATGAGAAGTAAATTCTTTTTCCTCTTTAGGTCACTTGTGAGCCATTAAAAATGTAACGGTTATAACTAGAGACATGAGAAAGAAAGATTAGTGAATCACTTAATCAAAATAAGTATAAAACGGCAAATGTAATACACAGCTCTCAGGTCTGGGGTGTTTTTTTTTTAAATAATAATACTACACAACTAAAAATCTAATAGATTTCAAGCTGACAAACTAGTTTGAGGTTTAAATCAGTTTTTTGGCCTATGCTGAAAAAAATAAAGACATCAAAGACACCTAGGAAGAGAGTGCCTTTTACATCTCTAACAGTCTTGATGGACTCCCAAAGGACTTCAGTCCAAATAAAAATATAATTTTATGCTCTAGCTACAGCTAAACATGAAGAAGGTTGGGGTTTTTTTCATATCACTCATAGAAGGTCTCAGAAATACCAAAAGCATACAGACGGTTCTAGTAAAGTGGAAGGGCTCTAAACCAAGAGGAGAACCAAACAAAAGGAGATTTAATCAACCTGGCTAACAGTACTTTGCACTCTGAAAGAGAAGGTGCTCTGACAGAAATGCATGAATGCATCTCCTAAGAACAAAACTCCTGATGCTGTGATCTGAGAAATATTACACAGTTCTAAATCCGTGGCAGCAGTAAATGATAGAAGAAGTAACAAACCTTCCAGAGATAGGCCACTTCTGACCTGACCTATCAGACAAGCTATCAGCAAGAAACTGAATCAGTACCTGGCCCTGAAATAGAAATATAGTGGTAGGTCTGGAGGAGTCTCTTTTACATCTGTTGTGACAACATCAATACCTCAATATTAGTAGAATCAGTAAGGACTTCCTGACTAAATACATATAAAGTGGAGACTTGAAACCAGAGACTCTAAATAATATTTATATTTACACTTGGCAATATGGAAGGCATATTTTCCATAACAAGCAAGATGGGTCATCAAAGCCACTTACTACCTCTCTGGTCTTTACTTTCTGGGCGGGTTAGGTTAAAATACAATGTATTACTTTTCAGACATCTATGCCCTAACACAGGGTTAACATCTGAAGAGCTGAGTATCTGTGTTTCTCTACCTGTCCACAAAAGAGAAGCCAGAACTAACGAAAGCCAGTTGATCCCTCAGTTTTGAGATATATGAAAGCTGAAATCTAGTCTAGTTTATGGAAACATGTTGAATCAAAATGGAAAGTTGCAACATGTTCTTTACATGTGTCTAGGCGAATTGAAAGCCCAAGTTGCCCTCAGCAAAACTTTTCATCTCCAAGAAAGTCTAGTATAGCAGAACACTTTCTCTGGACAAATCACCCTCTAAATTCTCACAGAGCTTGTGCATACATTTATACAAGTGCTTACTGTTCCATTGGAGACTTTGCCATTTGCTTCCAAAATTTTCTTCACAGACAACTCTTTTCCAGATCTGCTACATTTTTATTCCTCAGTGAATCAGACTTAAATGTATAAAGGAAGACAAGACAATTCTCTGAAAAGTATCACATAAATCTATTCTTCTTCTAGACAGGATTCAATTTTAAAAATGTATGTGCACTTGCATAAAATTATTTTAGGACAGCTTTTTATTAGAAGAACCACTAAAATAGGAACTTTCCAAATAGAGACAAAAGACCACATTTAAATAACGAACAATGGAGAAGAAGAGAGAAAAATACTTTCTTCAGAAAGTTGACCTGGAGATGTGGCCCATCTTTTCTCTGCTTTGTTTTTCCCTCCCTCAAGTCAGCAATGAAAAATATCAGGAAAGTGAAATATAGTCTTAATTTAAATACTAATTCCAAATGAATATAAAATATATCAGATATATCAGAGCTAAGACATTTATTTTGTTTTCTAAGCAAACCAAGAAAGTGCTTATTTGCCTTTGGCTTTTAAAAATATCGTCATGAGGTGACTCTGTAATTCCAGTTAAAAATTAGACACTTTCAATCCTTATGTTGAGGCTTTATCATTCATCAGTAATCCTGCTTCCTGCTGGGTTCTGGGTTTCCTCCTTCTTTTGGGATTTTGTCTAGTTGCATACCAACGCTATGTCAGCAACCCAACATGATACACCATGAACCAGTGAAATCAAACTTGAGTATCCTGCACTAAGAACAAGACTGCAGGCAGGGACTCACAGACCAAAAGCATTATTATATCCCTCCGTTATTCATTTAATTACTGCGTGAAAACCTCTTTTGTTTGTCTATCTTGGGCCTTTATGTGAACATTCTTGTTGAAATTTAGCACAGTTTCATAAATATTTTTTTAAGTAACTTCTAGATAACAATCGTAGGTTTAACTGAATTTTTAAGTCCATGTGAAGTTTATGACAATCCTATTATTTCCTACCAATACAAAGGAATATAATTACAAGTAAAATGTTATTAAAGCTGAATGAAACATTTATCCTGACTTTTATCTTCAAGTAAAACATTCAATTTCAGTTACAGAGGGTAAGTTTTATAATTTTATTTTATTAAATAACAGTGATATATGAATAACAGTTCCAAAAGGATAATGAAAAAACTGATCAAAGAAAAAATGCTGACTTTGAGTTTATATTCAATATTTCTGGGCAGAACAAAAGAGATTTCAGCAAATATGAGAAAGAAATAGAGCACACTACAATCTAGAGAAAAAAACCCCAAATTTCCAGTTTGCTGCATAGTGCCATGTTAACTTTTACAATATCCCACAAAGATACAAAGCAGTTCTATTCAAGTAGAATTATTTCACTATATCTTAAAAAAATAAACAGGAATTAATAAGCCATTGCTTTAAAAATATAAAAGCAATAAATTTAAAGTTTTCTTCTAATAAGTAAGAAATTAGATGTTTAAATGATTCTTAACTTCACAAGTGAATGCACTTTCAGATTACTGATTTTTTAAAAATAAAGCAGCGCCACATTGAATCCACTGGTCTTGGTTTCCTCCACAAGGTACATCAATATTTGTCACCACACGGTCTCTCTCCACACTAGTGTAGACTGGTAAAGAGATGCATTCCTCTGGAGAATATGGACCATATGCATCCTGTCAACAAGCAAGCACTTAGTTACCACTTAAACAGACAACAAAACATGAGAAAGCAATAATCTCCAATGGTTTTGTATCTAAAGCTCACACACAGTTTAGACACTGCAGCCTTGGACAGGAAAGTCTTGGTCCAGGTGACAAAGGAGAAGGATTACCAAGGATTACCAACAAAGCAGAGACTTCAGAAAAATTGCTAGCTCCATAACTAAAACTCCGGAAAGTATCTAACAGGGGTGATCCTTTGAACTACATATCAAAATCTTCATTCAGTCAAAATCCCCCTTTAAAATTACATGTCAAAAGTGTCTGCAAACCAGGGCAAGGGAAGCACTGAACAGTTTCCTGCAGGGAGAAGGCTCCTCAGAAGCACTCATGCTGTACTGCAGCAAATTGCTATCCTGGCAGGCTGGAGTCCTGGTGTGGGCAATGCCCTTGGCAAGCCCTGATGCCCTTGGCAAGCCTGCAGCACAACCCTGTGCTCCTGCTGTGACACGGCCCATGTTGTGAGATATCTGCGTCCACACTTAGCCCACACTTTTCAGGCTACTTTATGGATTTAAACAATGATTTCTAACATCATGGAATCCAATTATAAAAATTGTTCTCTGACACTGAGAGAACTACTATACCTTACATTATGGTCTCACAGGGCCTCCACTTTATGCACAATACTAAGAGGAACCCAGAAGTATTAACCACAGCTTAGTTAGACCACAACTTTAAACAAACAAACAAAAAGCCTAAATTCCCTAGTCCTTTCCAAATACTTCTAGCACTTCTAGACATTTAGGAACATGTAGTTACATTTGAGGAAAAAAAAAAAAGGAAAAAAAAAGGTAAGTTTGCTGACTTTTTTTTATTTTATTTTTTTTATTTATTTATTTTTTTAGCCCCTTTCCTACTAATACTGATCACAGTCACAGTTCGGGTTCTCTGGCACTTATGGAAAACAGGCCAATTGCATTAAATGCCTAAATAGGAAATTATCAAGCTAACTTTAAGCATAGAGATTTTAACTGAGCGTTCTGAACTTCCATTTGAATGAATTTGTAATTTTTATTCTCCCATACATGTACTTCACCCAACATTAGCAGTACTGCTATTTACACTGTAAAAATTACACTGTAACAGTATTTAGGGAAGGATCTTGGTTGAAGCCATGGCTTTACCTCTCAGTCTATCCTGATGAACAAGAAATGCCCTGTTCTGAGAACAGGAACAGCGCCTCTTCACTGCCTGTACTACAAACTGTGCGCGACCTGGATGCAGTTTCATCTTAGGGCTTTGCACGGGAAGTTGTTCATATGTGTGACCATAGAATTGTGCTCAAAGGCTCAGTCTAGATTCCTTTAGGTTTCAACAATGATGTATTAATTTAGCAAATAATCAGGGTTTGGTTGAACTGATATATATTAAGCACATTTTCTGTCACACTCAAAATGTCCCTTCATGTCAATAGGAAATTGTCAGAAGATTTTCAACAACCAAGTAACAAAGCAGAGTACTTCTCAAAAAGGAATTTAAAATAAAAATGAGCATCATTTTAAGGCAAATCACATGAAATGTGAGTTAGTGATGCTCCAATATTGGAAAATAACTAAAAACAGAAAAAAGGAAATGTGCAAACAATGACTGTTTCAAGCATATGCCTTGACATTACTGAAGAATTTTGTTGTCCCTTTTGAAAATCAATTGCCCCTGTCTTTTGGACACCAGTGTTTAAATCTTTAGAGAAGGTCCATGTGCTGTAATATTTGTATCGAGTAACTTAAAAATCAGAAGTTTGTAAAGAGAATTCAGATGTTCTCAGAAGGATTATACTTACCCCATTTATCCCTTGGTTAACACTGAAACAAGGGAAGCAAACAAAACACTTGCCAGTGTGAGATTAGAATGTTAATTGGAAAATTTAAGTTTTGCCAAAGCTGGGAGCCAAAAGTCAGCCAGTTTGCCTTCAAAGACCTCTTTTCACACCTTCTAGGGTCAAAATATCTGTTCTTGTGCCTTTCTCAATCCCACTGATGTTTTAAGGAATTACATTATTTGAGTGAAAGTCTTTTTGAATCACAAATCCTTATGTCCTTGGCTTAAGTACAGTCCAAAAATCCTCTTTTGTCAGACTGCCTCAAACGCAGTTCCATCCCCTTTAGTGACACCCTTCACAGCTTGGGATCTATCAGTGAATTAAAACTGGAAAGGACCTTCACAGTTTAATGAGAATAAGCATCATGTTACTAGCTCAAAATATTCCATTTTGTGCACTGCAGCATTTTGAGGGGATTCTCTCAGAGAAATCATATAGGCTGCTTTTTCCCTTTTTTTTTAGAGTTCATGTTTATTTTAGTTCAGTTGAAAATTACCTCAAAGCATTGCATTATAAATATATATATTTTTGTCACTAGATTTAAAAAGAGATTTTATGGGGAAAGGAAAACAAATTCAAAACCTACGAATCCTAAGATAATATGTTCAACTTTATGTACTCTTCTCCTAAGGAGAGGTAATGAAACAAGGGGAAATGCATAATGTCCAATTCTGCCCTGGTTTCTGAGCACAGTGTTTGATTATGGTTAATTTTTACAGTGAAGCTCATAGCAAAACAAGTCAAGAGTAGAACAGTTCAGAAAAGCTTTCCTTAGACACCCTTTGTATTTAAAATCTGGGCAGCTGACAGGTTCTGGCATGCGTTTTATAAGAACTATATCTTTTTCCAGCACAAAGACTTCAGTTGTTATTCATTTCAAATATGACGTACATTGCAAGAAGTTTGATTCATAGATTATTGAACTATCTCACTTCTATATTTTATAGATAAAGCTCTCTGCTGATCTCACAACTTTGGAATCTTATCTTTGAATTTTATTAATTATAGAGTTATTCAGAAAAATAGTTAGGAATCTGTTTTATTTCTAGCACAAGATGAATGCTTTTCAGAACAATGGGAGGGCTACTTATAATCCTAATTTCCAATGTTTTTCCATTTGGCGTTACCATGGAAAACCATGCACATTACCACCCTTCTACATCCACCTCTGAGCCAATATATTAAGGTGTCTGTAAAATCCGTATTTATCCCATGTATGGCCTCTCAAGTAAATTATAAATCTGTTTATTTACCTAAGCAAAACAAACCTTGTAAACTACTGAAAAACTGACTTTTTTTTCACTGGTCAACTTTGCAACAGATTTTGTGTTTTGGCTTTTTTTTTGTTTTGTTTTGTTTTTGTTTTGTATTTTTTTAAATTTTTAATAATATCTTTCCCATCCAAGCCGGAAGCAGTGGTGCAGATGGTGGCAAGCATTTACTGCTGTGTTCAACCTCTAAATCTTAGTGCTGCTTAGACTGTACTGTAGCACTGTACATAGTGCTGCTATACTATAATATAATGGTATACTTCCACTGCAGGATAGAACAATGAGAGAAAAGTTGGGACACAGTAGTGTGTTAGCAATGGAACACCTTGCACAGTATCTATCTCAATATATGACAAATCTAATCATTACCATAATTTATGATAATTAATAAACTCAGTTCTAACTGAAATTTCAACTTCTTTAGCCCAGTGAACATTTTTTCTGACAGTCTTCTAACCAAAATTAGCTTTGTCAAGAGATAACTGCTGAATTGTGTGGATTGCCAAAGAATAGACTAGAGTTAATAAATTCATTTCCTTGATGAGTTAATGTCTACAGGACGTGGGAAAAAAACTACATTCATCCGACTTCTCACTTTCTATTTTTCACTTGATTTTTGTTGAGAAAGTCTTAATATTTTTTCTTTTAGAAGTGTACATGGGATGCTCCTCACCTGTCTGTCCCAGAGTTAGGGGTCTAGGCTGTCTCTAGAATCACACCTATACAGAGATTTATCCCAGTTTCCTTTGGATGGGCTGGGCTTCCTGAGATGCCCAGCTTTTACTGAGCCCAAAGAAGGAGCTAAGGTGACTAAATCATACCAGGCAATTAACTTTTAGACACCTAAATTTAGGTGAGATGAATTCTACAATAAGCTCTTTTTTAGTCTTAAGACAAATCCTTGAATATTTTCTATGTAACTTTTCGTGTTATTTATCAGAGATTGCTATGATAATTGAAGGGCAGAAGCAGTAACAGCTTTTACAGTTTGGATTACTTCACTTTCCTCTTAAAATCTGCAAGCATTGACATTTTTGTAAATTAGTGTAAGTAGGGAAAAGGCTTTCTTTGCTTACAGCTCACATCATATTCTTTACCTTTTTAGTGCTGTTGCATTTTAATTTAATGTTTAAAATGCGGAGAAAATATATTCTACGAATGAACACTCAAACATATGTACACATTTACTAAATAGAGTTTTGAAAATACGCTGATGATTTTAAAAGACAAGGAAAAATAGGTATGACTGAAATAAAGCCCTTGCTTTCATCTAAGCAATAGAAACTAAGGAATATTGACAAAATTATAATAAGTTCCTGTTTTAAATAAAGTAAGTAACTGCTTTTCCTAGTAAAGACTGGGATTTTTATTTTGAAATGAAGGGGAAAACAGGTCAGCAACATCATACTGAAAAGCTACTACACAGAAATCAAATTATAGGTCTTGAAAGTTTAGGGCTTTTAATAATTTAGTACCTGTGGAATCCAGGCCATGTAACAAGGGAGAACAGATGACACACTGGGAGAATCATGCAGATTTTCTGAAAGTCGATTTCCATCAAAACGGCAGCCTTCCAGTTGTAAGCCACTGATCTGCCATGGAAATATAAAATATTCAAACATATAGAACAGATTTGAAATGTCAATAATGATTACACTGTGCTTTAATAAATGATGAACCTTTTTACTGTGACCAAATTTTTAAATAACAGGAAATTAATTATTGGAATGTTCTGTGTGAGACTAGGAAACATGATTTAAAAGCAAGATATGGACCACACTTTGGCATGAACTTCCTCTGATTGGGACTCATATTCTTTGAAGTGCGGGTAAAAAATACCTGTAAATGTCATCAATTATGAATCAGCAGTAGCCTGGCATTAGATTAATGGAACTATGATAGCAACAGCCAAGTACACAATCATTACAACGCTTAGAAGAAGAGAGGAACAATCACTGAAATAAGCGTGACTTCCTGCTTGGAAGTCTGAGCAAAGCTTTCAAAGAATGGTATGTGCGGTTACACAGCTTTGGCAGAGGCAAACAAAACATAGTGAAATAACAGAAGAGAAAATGTCATTTAACAAATCTCAAGATTTCTTAAATAAATTGTTGTTTGGCAAAAAAATAAAACAAGAATCACAGGTGCTTCCGTAAGTAACTATGCATATGTAACATGTTTCAAGTGCTTTTTGATTAGTAAGTAATTTCAGCCTCTGAACTAAATATTCCCTTTTTTCTTCACTGAAGTCTTCCATAAATTAGTGACAGTGATATCTATTCTGGATTTCCTCTAACTAAAATTTTCAATATTTGTTGATCATTTAATTTTCCCAGTACAAATAATAGTAGTTTGCCAGTATAAATATAATAATATTTGTCAGTTTATGGTCTGAAGTGAGAACTTCAATTTTAACAGTAATAAAACTTAACCCAATATTAGCTTTCATGTAGCTTTTCAGAAGGCTAACTCTGATGCTGCAGCAGATCTCTAACTGAAACTACAATCTGAAAATCATCTGTCTACTATACTGTCATATTAAAGCCCTGAATCAAATTTCTCATTCTGAGGTCAGCTTTCACCAAATGCAAGACTAACAAAGCAGTGCTGGAATTAGGAAATAGAATGCTGTTGTAAACTGAATGAGTGACCACATAATCAAAATGGAGAAAAATACCATTTCCTAATACATTTTCCCTTGCAAGAAATTTTAAAAAGCGTACCAGACTTTTAAAATGGTTAAACTATGATGTTACAATGAAGATCAGTATCATAGAATATAAAATGGAAATAATTTTCTTAGGTAATTTTAATATTCTAAAATTATTTGATAAGAAAAGTTGGAATTAAACAGTAACACAATGGGGGTTACTATCCTGCTTGAAAAGCAATGCTTTCCTCCCATGTGTTAGGGGGTTTTTGTCAATTGTCTACTAACTGTGTAATAGCTATGATTACATTTTGCATTTTTAATATCTAATTATTCTTTTGATTGTAGACAGGCATTGCACTCTTCAAGAATTTTTTTATTTAAACTTATATTTTTGTCTAACTCTGATCTGGGGACCCACCCTTACAACATGTGAGATGCAGATGTACATATTCTAATATGAAAAAAAATGGTTATGAAATATGGCTTTTAAAAAATATATAGAACAAAGCTGTGTTTCTCCTTGGACAGTGACCAGAGAAGTCAACAACATTCTTAGGAGAAATCTGTGCTCCATACAGACTAGGACTTACAGTAAAGCCTCCAAAACTGTGGATAACATGAAACAATCAAACCCAAAATGGAAAGTTCAGAGTAGTATGACTTTTTGTCTAACTTTAACTTCTACAAATTATTATAAGAAGCCCTCAGTGAAATGAATTACATTTTTCAGACTTACTATCTGGAACTGTAAAAACTCTTTTTCTCCTTCAATCTCTTTTCAAAAGCTTAAGGTCTGATCTTCATTATGAAAATGTGACACTATTCTCACTTCTCTTGCCCAGTTTACTGTGATCTTTTCAGGTATGTTGCTTTTAAGATACAGCATTAACATTTGATATTTTCCAGTGTTTCTTTTCAGACTCAAAATCTCTCCAGGGAGATTTTGGAAATAGCTGGCTTTATGCAGAAAAAAAGAATTTTGGGTGTCCGTAATCTTTATACATTCCAGTGCCACTTCTGTCTTGCAAGAAAAAAGATTATGAATAAAAATACCATAAATGGCATAAAAGGAAGAAAATCTTACTAATCGTTATACTGAGGCTTTCTCACAGACTCCTTCCTAAAGGTCTCTGTTGTTAACACTGATACTTAAGACCTTGCTTTATTATATGTACAGGTCCTAGATTACACTTTATCTCACTATACTTCTGATTGAACACTTTCAAAGCTCTTACTTATCCCTATCACACTAATATTAGAAAGATTCATCTCCTGTGTTTTTCATTCTGCCCTTCCTGCATTCTGCATGGAATTTTGTTATGGAGTTTAATTTCATAAATAAATAAGTTTGGAAAAGTTATTGAGGGAAGATAGGCCTGATGAAGAGGTTTTAAAATTTACTGTTGTAGTGTTCAAACGTCTGTCCATCCAGAATATCTCTAAAAGAAATTTTTATAGAAGTGGGTCACCTATTGAAAAATCTGTTTCTACTCCACATTTCTTCTTTTGATACTGGCAGTTTCTTTGACATTATAGTTATATAAAATAATATCATCCTGGAAAACTTCAACCAGTGTTGGCAACTCCTTTTAAGATTAAGACCAAAATTTTTACTTTGATGTAATATTAAAAGACATTGAGAAAAAAAAACCAAGAACACCAGAATGTGTACTTTCAGATACCGTTTGGCTGAGTACTCCATAGCCATGTGCTCATTTCTATGATAAACAGTGTAGAGAAATTACAATTACTATGAAGGACATGGATTTCACAGCATCTGTAATATAATCTTAGTATCTTTGCAACACAGCTGAGAGTAATGGCTAGACTTGATCATAATTTTTAAAATTTTAATTCTTACAAAGGATTTGGCATTTCACAACTACTGGTACTAGTTTAAGTTCACAACAGTTATTCTTAA
This sequence comes from Pachyramphus minor, assembly GCA_013397135.1. Taxonomy (NCBI): domain Eukaryota; kingdom Metazoa; phylum Chordata; class Aves; order Passeriformes; family Tyrannidae; genus Pachyramphus; species Pachyramphus minor. Next base: position 96,098 of record VYXB01005582.1, read on the forward strand.
ACATTACAGACTATGTTTTTTTAAAACACATTTGTAGAAAGTGTGCTGATACCATGGTCCAAAGCATGTCTGTTTCCAAAATTTTAAGTTTTCTGCAATTAATTTTCCCTTATTAATCAATGCCATAATTCCCCATGAAATGATGCAAACTACAGTAGACTTCTGGAAATCATATTTTCACTTCATTAACTCTACAGGCTTCCATCATTAATTTATTGGTATTTCAGGATGAGGGCATACAGATATTATATATTTAAGACTTGCAAAAAATTTTTATTTTTCACTATTTATGTTAAGTTCTACCCAAGCTCATAGTACTTACTAACCAATAAGTCTCTTACTACATTTCTTCATTTCCCTCTTTTCTACAATAACAGAAAATGGAATGCCAGAAGGAATGACTACCTGCTTTTGTACAACAGCAAAATCAGTGCACAAAGCAAACAGAAGAGATGCATTTGCATTTCAATATGTGATAAATGTGCAATAGCCATACATTTTCAGTACCTTTTGTTAAAGCAATATGAAGGGATATTAAAGAAGGTGTAATTTTACACAGATTGATTCTAAATCAAATATACATCACATCCTACTAGAAGAGATCTACTCCACATCATACATCTAAAGCATCACCTGAATTAACACTGATAATTTACCATTGGATTTGATAATTCTCACATACTAAGGTATGTTCTTGGCCTAATGGAGTGTTCCTCTGCCTGCTTTGTAGTTTGTACACTGACAGTTCTACCACTGCATGCTGCTGACTTACAGATGATCACAGGGTATATTATTTGCAATTTTTGGCATAGAGGGGTCAAATGTCTACAATTGCTGAATGATGCATTTTTTAAAATTACACAAAGACTGAGAAAACATTTTCATCATACAGATCATAAAGAAATTTAATCTTTTCATTATCAGAACTAATTCTAAGCCATCAAAAACTTTTAAAACTAAAGGCACGGAAAAAAATCTTGAAGATCTTGAATCACTCCCTAACTGAGAGTGTGAATAAGACAGCTATACAAAGTATGTGTGAATATCAGGTTTAAATTCATCTGCATTCCTATGTGTTCCAATTCTTCAACAAAGACATTCTATAACACTAATTGAATTTTTGTTGATACAGGGACTTGAGGACAACTCTCCCATATCCTGAAACAGAGTCCTCAATTATGTGAGTACAGAATCAAGTCTCTTGGTGGAATTAGTTATGTAAAGTGAAATAGCACCATTAGCATAAATTGAGACTGATAAACCTCAGAATAGCCTCTACTATGGTCTGGTTCCTGCAGGGGAGTCCGGTAAACTACAATTTCTGATTTAGGTGGGATAAAACAAGGTCCCAGTTATCTCACCACAGCATGTGTATAAGGACTTATCTATTCTGCTGACTGATTTTTTTTTGAGCTCCCCGTTCAACAAGGTTAGCCTGAATTCTTGAAACTGCAGATACAATGTTTACTTTATCAGTTTTAAAATTCATACTGCTGAGATGAACCAAGCCTAATGTGCAATCCAGAGGATCCTTATCAAACAAGACACATTTTGGAGAATGATTTTTCTGAATCAATGACATTTTTATGCCCTAGTTACAGTGCATGTGGTATTTAGCTTTACTAATGTGAAAGTTTCTTCCCAGTTTTCCTTGAGCACGAGGAGGGACTCTATGGGTAAGGAATCTAAATATTCAGCATTGCAAAGGGTTTCAAAGCCTTTCTGTTCAACAAAGATTCAAAGGAGCAGTGAAAATACTAGTGAATACTTATTAATAGAGATTAATACCGCTCTTACAGAGGTAAAGATAATATTCAAATAAAGTGAAGTAACTTGACAGGATTCTTATGCCTTGTTAAAAATAATCACTCACCTAACTGTTTGTACTTGCTCTTAAACAAAGTTCTCTTTTTGTTTTTGGTTCCTCTTGGAACATAAGACTCATTCTTGCATAGCAACAGAGAATATAGATTACCCTTTTTGCCTACATATGACATGGACTGCTAACAGTGTACTTTAACTAGTATTACCAAAAATTTACCATATAAATTTTCACATAGCAGAAGCTTCAGTTAGAAGTTTAATAACAACTGGAGTACTGTTATAAAACTCTTTCCTCTAATTCTTTATTTTCCAAGCAGCTATTTCAATCTAGCAACTTTTCACAATATTGTGAATTTTCTAAAACATATGAATATACTGAGGTAAAATTATTCATGTATGGAGTTGAGGTATTTGACAATGACTTCTGCCATTTTTCAAAGATGTTAGGATGGTTTTGAAGAAGTTCAGGCTCCTAGAATCAGCAGCTGATAGTTAGCCTACTAGAATGAGTGGTCTGAGATGTGAAATTCAGTTTTGGCTTACTGTTATGGACTTAGAAGTCTTAGATGAATCTGTATTCTCAGAGCATGTGATTTGCAGGCTCCAAGGTTTGTCATATACCAGGTTTATTCCAAGGAACTAAACTGCCCTAGGAGTCCCTTAGTTTATTTCTCTCCAAGTTCTAGACTCCTATCTGTTTCTCACTAAATGAAGTAGGCAACCATTACTCTTACTTAAATACTAAGATTGAACAATTCTCAAAATAATATTCTCTAGCTCCACAGGAATTAATTCAACAAAATTCTAAAGACTGTATTGTATAAAGGTCAGTTTGGATGATTACGGTTATCTTTAGTGGCCTGACAATCTACTAAGATTTAAGGAATATGAATTCTTACACATTCTGTATTAACAATTTTAGACAGTGTCAGCAGGCAGCCCAGATCCCAAATATCTCCCATAGCTTTGTGTCTGCCTGCATTATCAGACTAGAGAAGGCACTCTGCCACATGTTTTCTCTCTCCTAGTGTAGCAATCTGTCTGCTTTAGCTGCACATGAGGTAAAAAGTCACGTAGTGAGTGCCCTGCATCAGTCACAGGCATTGATGTGAGGATGCAGTTTTAAGTGCTTTGCTCTATGCTGAACACAGAACTTGGAGCTGTGCAGGATTATCACAGGACCAACATTCCTGTTGGAACACACAGTGTAGAAAACTTATTTTTCAATTGTCTAGAAAATTAAGTATAAAAAAGGTGCACAGAGATCTGGATTCAGCCAAAGTGGAAGTTCTACCTGAAATGTTAAGATGCTAAATTAAACCAGACTTTGCTGTCTAAGCAATAAGCTCACTTCATGGCTGCTGGTCATTGTTAATTAATTAAAAAATTGTTGGGACTTTACCACATAAAAAACTAGCCATATCATAGTGTACTTTGGATTACTTCCTTAGAGGTCTCTTTTCAGTGTTTCAACAAATGCTAATGTATGGCCTTTGACTGATTTATATGTGTATTTCCCCTGGGTACATGACACAAGTCCTTCTGGACAAGAGTTAGATTTTAAGTAATGGAATCACAGTTTCAATTTTTATCTAAGAGGTGGCTGAAGAAAATAGAGCAAGAATAAGCTTAATTTTTAAATGAGCACTATGACTAGGGAGGATAAAAGGATACTGCCATCTTTTTCTAATTTTTGTGGCTTATCGACGATTTTTTGTAGCTATATACTATTGACCAGCCTTAGTTTTCCAGAAAGTTTATGGACAGATGACTTGGACTATGCTAATAAAACATCCTGAAAATGCTAGTAAAACATCCCAGTAAAATACCTTAACTTGGAGTTTGCCTTCCTGTATTTGCCCTTTCCATGACGCTGTAAATTTAAGGCTGTCCACTGAACAGCTCATTACTCTGCAAAGAAAACACATACACAGTAAATCTTAGACACATAACAGGACATGAAACACAAAACTAAACCCAATGTACTTTCAATGCGTACAACATCATACTAACTCTTCCTTTGAAGCAAAATACATCTCTATTTTACCTCAAAAAGATAACAATCAGCACTTAAACAAGTAACTCACAGTTATTTTACTTCAAGGCAAGAAATACAAATGAGATGACTAATTATAGCAATTGACATAACTTGCTGCATCTGTGTCCTTAAAATTAAATAACCACCTTCACATATAGGGAGCAATGACACATTAGCACAAATAGGCAGATATTTTTCACTCACCTTGCAGTCTCCTGGCGTAAGGCATTGAGAAATGTGTCAGGATGAAACAGCTCTGAAAGATCAAGGGTGTCTGACAATAGTTTCTGTTTCTCTGCTTTTTCTACCCAATTCTAAAAGAGAAAATAATTTAAAAACAAAAAAGGAAAAAAAGGAATCCTGAAGTTATTGCTTGATTTTTCAACATTTTGAGTTAATGTGGGTTTGACAATTATTATGATTAGTGAAAAATGTTTGTGTAAATATACTGTCACCTCAAAGATTAGTATTAATTTCAAACATTTAAAACTGGTAAAAAAGGAAATTAACACCATTTTAAAGTATACAGAATACAAGCAGTCTATCTGTAACATGACTCATCTATTCTAAATAAACTTCTATTTCATTCTTTATACAGTGCAGCTAATTTTGTACAGTGTAAATTTATCAAGCTTCTATCATTGCTGAAACCCTATTTCTCTTTTATTTACAGGGGAGTTTAAGTTTTCCATCAAAATGGCTGCCATTTCTGTCTTTGCTCTAATAAGTTCAGGCAAATAACTGCATTCCTTTCAAGTATGCTTTAAGATCATTCTTTTGTATAAATGGCATATTATATTGAAAGAAACACTTGATTTTCAATCTGCAGTAAGACTTTCTATAAGAGTACTTACCCTTTCCTTTAAAAAATATTTCCTAGTATTAGGTTGATGTTGCCATTTTTAGTGTATTAGTTTGAGATACACATTCATAGAATTTATTATAAGATAAAACCTGGCTCTATATTTGGTTATAAATGAAATGATTATAAATGGTTATAAATATAAATGGTTATACACTCAAAATCCTCTTTTGAAACTTTTATAATGTAGCTCTTTGGTACAATTTCTTTACACAATATAGTCACAGTCCTGACCATGTAGTATAAACCTGAAGTCACTGTATAACCTACTCTATAAGCAGTTGCAAGCCATATGCTTCTGCACAGAAAGATTAAGTGTTCAATGCCAGGATGGACAGAGCTTTGAGCAACCTGGTCTACTGGAAGGTGTCCCTGCCTGTGGCAGGGGGCTTGAAGAACCCGATCTTTAAGAACCCTTCCAACCCAAACTATTCTGTGATACTACCAATACTAAGCCAGAAACTCATCAGAGACCAAGATTCCACATGCTATCACTAAATAGAGAAAGACAAGTCCCACTCCTTTCTAAATACCAACTACTTGCAGATGATAAAATTGCTTTAGTCACTGAATAAAAAATCTTGGAAGTTACACTCTCATTACACAATGCACCTGCCAAGCATCCATACCACACTGAAAAAGTATTCTGCTATATTTTTTAAACTAAAGACTGATGAATAATTCCATAGAAGCATTCTGGAAGTGAAAAAATCATGTAAAATGCAAGTAAATATCATTCAGTGAATTTTATTTTATATTGTCAGTTTGTCACACGCATCTCCATAATGTTTCCACCATGTTCAAACCTTTAATCAGCGATCTTTTTATCTGCCACATCACTGATTATGAGCCCTCAACCCAAATGATTATGAATCAGTTAGGAGATTTCTGCTTTCCATTTTCATTAGATTAATGTACACAGTTAGCGACTCTTGTCTGCATGACTCTTTTAATGACTTTATGCAACGATTTCTTTTATCATATAGCAGTAAGTAACTCTGCATTCTGGTTAGGAGAGATTTTGTAAATTGTTTCATGTAATAGAAGTAGACATTCATTTCAACTTATATTTAATATAATCATTCTACTGCTGTCATCAAATAAACTCATAACTGCTTAAGAGAAACACTGTCAGGAACACAGATGTTTATATTCTACCCAATTAAATTAATGCATGATATTAATTCTGAACTCATATAATTAACACTAGGATACACACAATAACAAAAACTTTTATTAGGTCACAAAATCAAAGTTCATAATGGCTTGTACTGTTCTACATAAAGCTGAACATGTAGCTCACTCATAGCCAATTAACAAATAATTTAAGATTTAGATGCAATAAAATGATAATAAAATGTATGTGACAACACAATTGTAAAACATATCTTTATGCTTATTTTAGTTTTATATGACCACAAGGCAGCATGGTGCTGAAGAGCTACAGTCTCAAAAGATAACATCAGTTTATTAAATGGATCATTTGTCACTAGTACATCCATTGCCACAAGGCTTGGAAGAGATCAAGTATGGAAGGGAAGGAAGTTTAAGCTAAGCTGTAGACAGACTGATGTTTCTTGAAAAGGAGAAATCCTGTAACAGATAATTACCCCCTCATCCTAACTCCTATAAAAACATATATTGACTGCATTTGTCAAAGTGATGCAAAGTTGTTTGGCTTCTTATTCATCTTGGATTGACATATAACGTTTCAGTCTGAAGGGCTTTCTTCCATGACCAACTCAGTAGAAAACTTTGCCTTTTCTGCCAGGTAGGCCACAATAATGCATGCATTTGTCACTTCTAAGATGCACTGCTGCACAAAGACTAAAGTAAAAAGACTACTATCAGCTCCAAGAATGTGTAAAATTTAGCTACCTATCTCTGTGTGGTTCAGGCCAGTACCCATGTTTTCCCAACTGCTTCCTATCTCCTAACTCTCATAACATGGTCTTTAAGAGGTTTGCTGCAGTTCAGGTTTTCTTCTTCAGCTAATAATCAAGATCTAAATTCACTTTTGGTGTATTAATTAATAATACATTTTTGTTTAGATACAGCAGCTATAAAAGGCATAGTAAAGCTTAAAAAGCGTATAATTTATTTTTAAAAATAAATTATTTTTATGTCAATAATTTCTATTATACTAACAATGTGGTCTACAACTCCAAATATCCTAACCCTGAAAATATTTTTATTACAAAATAAAATTAAAAATCTATCATATACTCTTCTTTGCAACTGTTTCTTTCAAAATTAAATTTCAGTATTTCCTGAATATTTCTTACTACAATTAAACTAGAAATTTAAGTTTGAACTCTGATAGATTAATTTAGCAAATTATGATTATAAATATAATACCAAAACTGATTATAAATATAATACCCAAAATGGTTGAAAAGCAATTACTAGGAGGATATTTCAAAACTTCAATTAATATGGGGTTGTGTTTGCTATAATAAAAGGATCTTATTTTCTTTTTTTTTTCCTTATGTGGCCTCAGGTGGTTCAAATAATATTTTTTCATATATCTTAATATCCAAGAAACATTTATTCCATTTTCAAAGAGAAGCCTTCCTTATCATCTCTAATCCCAAAGCAAACTGAGCACCTCATTGAACAGTGGAAGGAATAAGGAGGCTGCCAGAGTTTCACACTATCATTTATACAACTTTAGGATCACAGAACTCCTAAAATGAATCAAGTACTCTTCCTTCACCAGTTTTAGTTCATTCCAAATGTATTTTCTTCTATTATATTTTTCTGTTGCTGTGGATCCCAGAAGAGAATTTATATTAAAACAAACAAACAAACAAACACATCAAAAAACCAACATATAAATCACTACAGAAGTGATTTCATTTCTGTGCCTAGATGGAGAATTGTATTCAATGCTACATGAATATGCATAGCCAGAAACCATGCAGTACAATTTCTGGTTTCCACTAGTTTTATAGGGATTCACCATTACCGCAGGAAAAAAGTGCAGGAGTTTGGATAATTCTGAGAGCAAACAATGGTGGGTACCACTGATAGGGGAGTAAATATGCAGTTAACCAGTTTAGACTGAGCAAAGGTCAAACAAGCAATTAAGCTACAGTCCTATTTTCCTCACAGTGAAGCAGCTGTTCCATAGGTGTGCTCCTAAGTGGTGGCATTCAGTGGTTGAGGCCAGCAGGAGTGATTATATTACGGTTCAAGGAAATTAAATCAAGGTATTTTTTTCAGGCATTGACCCCAGAGGCAGTAACATGGTAGGTTCTAAGGAACAACCAGTATCCAACAATTTGCTCCCTTCTGGTAATTTTTTTTTTTGTATGTGAAATCCTTGAGCCATTACTTCTGACGTAGTTATCCTTTATTAAATGAATTTGTGAATACTGCTATATTGCACGTATATGATGTCTGGCAATAATAAATAATAAAATGATCAATAACACAGTAATTTAATTTAGAGCTTTTGTCTGGTTTAAAATTTTTCTCTTCCTTTTTCTTTTTTTCTTTTCTTTTTTCTTTCATGCAGACCAAGACTCTTGATTAGTACTTTAAATAAAATCATTATTTCTTTATTTCAGTTTGCAATACCTCAGAATTCCTCCATTTGTTGAGGAAGTCTGAACAATAACACAGCAGCACAGTGTTGAAGCATGAATGTTCTGACTCCATCAGTATCAGCACATCCTGCAGTAAAGATGTGCTAAATGCAAACATGCAGTAAGGCTTAGCTGAGAGAAGCATTAGTAAATGGGATCACATTCTGGTTACTGTATGACTTTATTTTTTATCAAAACAGGAACTTAACTTTCTATAAACTGCTGTTTCCTACATTTAATTCAGATACCTAATGATGATGATGCATAAGAACCATAACAACATACTGACAAATTCATGATTGATGCATGCCAAAATTATATTTCTGATTAACTTTCAGATATTCCCTGTATGATCACTAAATGCAGAATCCAGTTAGAATGCAATATTCTTATGCTTCATGCCTTCTAGTCTTTTTTTTCTTCACAACTAAACACATCCGTTACCAAGCACTCGATTGCATTTACAGTTACCTTACTGGGTAAGGAAGCATAAGAGCTGGAACTATTCCTTGGTGGAACTTCCATTGATAAGTTGCAGGGGAGGGAAAACAGTGACACACAATATTCTTTTGCAGATAGCATATTAGACTCTCTACCATAATCCTTGGACAAAGTCAGGACTACATCAGACAAATCCTTTGCAGAGCTCTGGAGCAGGGATGCTAAAATCTATATTGTGATGATGTTGGTGTGACTAAACAGCGGTACAGAATACTCACTTTATTAGCCACTAGTCATAATGGGATGCACCACAGTAATTTGTTTTATAGTACCAGCTTGAAGGCTATGTTACAATAAAGAGAACCAACAGAGAACTGCTTACTTTGCTATGGCTCATTTTCTCTGATAACATCCCATGAGATACAGATTTTACGTTAAGCATCTCCCTCACAATCCCTGTTTCTCTTCTGAAACAATGAACCCTTGAACAGAAGTCACCAGTCTCTCTCTTCTACTTTTTTTTTACTGTTTACTAGTAATTTATTTTCCTGTAACACTCTCTCTTAAGGCTGTCAAAACAGAGAAAGTCTCTCAGCCATCCCTGTGCCATAGAACTCTATTAGTAAATATTGAGGCTTAACCTAACTCTCATATATCTATGCAATTTTTATCAAACACACTAAAGCAATCTAATGAGAAATTGTTTAACTCTGTGGGGTATGTATCCCAAAAATACCCAAAAGATACCACAATTAAAAGGCAGAGAAAGAAATCTATTTTTTTTTCTACAAGAAAATACAGATCACAGAACGGAAACAGTGGCTGATGCAACCCCCTCTAAACAAAGGAACTAAATGATGGCATGGCCATATTATCCTAGGACACCATGCTGGCTCATGCTAAAGCTACTTACACTCCATTAAACAGAACACTGCAACATGGGATTACTGCTCAGACTATCAAATGGTTTGTTCATCAAAGCACAACTTTGTGTAGACACAGAATATAATGAAGGGTGTTTTTTTATCTGGTGCAGTAAGCTGGTATGGATTGTTGTTTGTTCCTACCTAGTAAAGCTAAGGCAGTTAGTGTGAAGGTACTTTGAGTGCTGCATATCAGCTATTTGAAGCTCACTAAACCTTTCTTTAAAACAGAACAGGATTTTTTTTTTGTTGCATCCAGTCCCAAACGAACAGCTCATCATCAAGGCTGCAGGTCTCTTTCAGATGTCCTGTCGCACTTGAGAGCTAAGAGAATGCCAAGGACTATTAGCATAGCATGAAGCCTCACTCAAACCTATTCTCAAGAAGTAACCTAGAGAAACATACATTTGGGTACAATCTAAGGCTAAACTACTGCACATTTTGTTAAACGGCACACTTGTTATATTTTTACATGTCTTTTTTTTCCTTTTTAGCTACAATGGCTTTAGTTTTTTTAAGCATTCCATTATACAAATAGTTTATTAATAAAGTTAAACATTTTGGCACCCAATCCAACTCAGAGTATGGCCAAATTCAAAATCAGTTTAGGTTGCTCTTGGCATTGTCTGCTCCAGTTCTGTGTATATCCAAAGTGGAAGTTCCACAAACCTCCCTGGGAAACCCGGGCAATGCTTTTTTTGATTTGAAGAGCCAAAAACTGGACAAGTGTTTCAGATGTGGCCTCAAAACTGCAGAACAGGAAGAAATAACAACTCCCTTTGACCTTTAATAAGGTCATTAAGAAGTTTTCATTTCTATGGTATTGTGGTGTCTTTGGTTACACATATGTTTATCAAATTTACAGTTAATAAGCAACACAGTTTTAGTTTTATTATTCTAGAAATATCTTTCTGTATTTTTCATTTGATGGATTCTGTTGTGGATATATTCAAAGCATAACTTTTTATTTTATCAGCATGATAATAAAATACATGAACACATGGTGGCATAAATCTTTTTCCTAGCTTCCTAATCTACATATCTGAATAATGAACAGTATTTAGTTTACTTCTAAACTATTTATTGTATTTTGCCTGATATGTAGGTAATTTCAATCGATTAATTTATCATATGGGATCGTGAAATACTAGAAATAACACTGAAAATGGTAATTATAGGGAACCTATAAGAAAATGCATTGTATATATAAGGAAAAGCATATAAAACGCTGTATAACAGTACAAACCTGATGGGCATTTTCAAACTCAAGCTCTGATGTAGAGAACCTTGCATCAGAAGTCTCTTAGTTCAGAGTGACTACGAGGATTTAACAATATAAAAACATCACTGCCTGCAAATCTGCTTTTACACATTCTTCTCCATGTAAGCGCACACATTCTAATTAAGTTGCTATTTACAATACTCAGCTGAATACACTGGCAAACACATAGAGCAGCACCTGCTGCCTAAAATAGGGATCTAAGCTTCCTATCACTCTCACCAACTCTTCTACTCTGAGTCAAGGTTTAGTTTCTTTTTTCTTCAATTATGTACGTTGGTGAACATTTAGAGACAAAAGACTACTCCAAAAAGAACTCTACTAAGAAAAAAAAAAACACAAACAACAGAACAAACAAAACCCCAAACACAAATGCCTATTTACTCCAGTTTTAAAATACAGTCATGTCTGTTTACAGAGTTGCTGAGTGCACTTGTATCCTGCACTGATTACATTATTTGACTGTGAGCTCCCAAGAATAAAACTACGCACACACAACAGAAAAAGAAGGATTTAGTCAAGAATTATTCTTATGAAACTTTTTCTTCACAAGCTAAATTTGAGATGACAGCTGAAGCTATGTTATAATTTCAAATTCAGTTATATGGCATCTCTTCAAAGAGAGAAAGGTAGATCAACATGCAGCTACATTTCTGCCTTCTCCCAAAGAACTGCCCAAAAGATTGCTTATTAGGGATGATGCTTGTTTGTGGAATGGCAATGTGTTTCTATTATAAAATGGGCTTATTTTTTAAATACATATCTGCAAATGCTATTTGAGAAATAAAGCATGTTACCATTGACGTTGATCACTTAAAATCTCAAAACAAAGAGATGAAATATTTTGCCAACTGTTACACTAAGCCAGTTTTCACCAAACCACTTACAGTTCAAAACAGAACCACAATCACATCTACTTTCTACTTACAAAGCTGTCTTACTACTCTATGCAAAGAATTTATATGTATGTACGTATGACTATGAAATCACAATTGTAAATTTAAAACACTATTTTGGATAGACAGCTTATTGTTTGTATGCCGGGGTAAGCGGCAGGTCCACTGTGCCCCTTTTGAGGGATGCAGAAGATGAGGATTTTGATCTAGACACCCTAAGGCCTTTCCCCTGAAGAAAACAGAGGCCATAGAGATCTTGGAAAAAGGTGCCAGTCCTGACCATGAGAGAAGGAATGTAAACAATAAGGAAACAACCAATTGTATGTGAGAAGTTCTAACAACTTAGACATAAGAGGCTAAAGATAGAAAGTATGCAAGGCTCTGTGCTCAGTGTGTGTGTGAGTGTGGGTATTCGAGTGTGTGTGAGAAACAGTAGTTTTTGAGCTGTACAGAAGAGCAATAAATGCTGAATATTGAATCATCATCATAAGGTGCCCAGTTTTATTATCTTGGTCGTCCTCGTATACAACAACATTAGTAGACACAATATTTCTGTCAGTATAGTGGTGGTCAAAAGAGCAAGTTAGTGTAGCCAAGGGCAAGTCATGCCTGACCAACCTAGTGGCCTTTTATGATGGAGTGACTACAGCAGTGGACAAGGAAAGGGCTACAGAAGGCCTTTGATGTGGTCCCCCACAATATCCTTCTCTCTAAACTGGAGAGAGATGGATTTGATGGGCAGACTGTTAGGTGGATAAGAAACTGGTTGGATGGTCACATCCAGAGGGCAGTGGTCAAGGGCTCAGAGTCCTAACGGACATCAGTGACAAGTAGTGTTCCTCAGGGACCAGTACTGGGACCAGTGCTATTTAATATCTTCATTAATGACACAGACAAAAGGATTGAGTGCACCCTCAGCAAATTTGCAGATGGCATCCAAAGGGACCTGGATAAGCTCAAGAAATGGGTCCATGGGAATCTCATGAGGTTTAACAAGACCAACCCCTCGGTGCTGCTGGCTCAGGGCAAAACCCAGTATCAATACAGGCTGGGGGACAAAGAGGTTGAGAGCAGCCTGGTGAGAGGGACTTGGGGGTGCTGGTGGATGAGGGGCTGGACATGAGCTGTTGATGTGCATTTGCAGCCCAGAAAGCCAATTGTATCCTGGGCTGCATCAAAAGCTGTGTGGCCAGCAGGTCAAGGGAGGGGCTTCTGCCCCTCTACTCCACTCTGGTGAGACCTCACCTTCAGTGCTGCATCCAGCTCTGGGGTCCCCAGCAAAGGATGGACATCAACCTGCTGAAGCGAGTCCAGAGGAGGGCCACCACGATGATTACAGGGATGGAGCACCTCTCCTATTGAGGAAACACTCAGAGAATTGGGATTGCTCAGCCTGAAGAAGAGAACACTTTCGGGTGATTGCGGCCTACCAGTACATGACGGGAGGATACAAGAAAGATGGAAAGGGACTTTTTACAAGAGCATGTAGTGATAGGACAAGGGTGAATGACTTCAAACTGAAAGAAAGTAGATTTAGATTGGATGTCAGGAAGAAATTCTTCACTGTGAGGGTGGTGAGGCACTGGAACAGGTTGCCCAGAGAAGTTGTGAATGCTCCATCCCTGGAAGTGTTCAAGGCCAGGCTGGATGGGGCTTTGAGCAATCTGGTCTGGTGGAAGCTGTCCCTGTCCATGGCAGAGGTCATGGAACTAGATGATCTTTAAGATCCCTTCCAATCCAAACCTTTCTATGATTCTAAGTTGTCTAGACAAAGCAAAGCAGATTGATGGAAAATACCTACAAATTGGTGCACTAGCATGTGCTGCAGCCTTCTCACATACTAATGTCTGGAATTTAAAATTACCCAAGTGTTTGACAGCATAAGATAAGGACTCTTTTTGTATGTACATGGTAATAAAATCCTTTTCTACCATTTGTAATAAAATTATGCTTTTTTTTTTGCTTGAGCTTTTGTCAGACAAGACTATCTATTTTACACAGCTTTCTGTTTTGCAGACAGCTTTGTCCATGATAAAGGAGATACAGTTAAAAACAAGTTATTAGAAACAGAGCAATCTACATTTTTAATTTTGACAAATTAAATGCATATATTAATATTTTATCATTCCATCTTTTCAGATTTCTTCCATGTTAAAATGTATCTTCTACCTTAAAGAGAAAAATTAATAAATTATTAAGGATTTATTATTTTAAAGTATATCAACTACAGCTTTAAATCTTATATAATATGTAGTACAGTTCTTTGTAACTTACTGTGTTTATAAATATTACCTTAGATCCATAGAAGAAATACAGACTACTAAAGCTCGCCCTTTTAAATTCGAACTTAGTTTCAGAAAAAAATTCATTTTCTCAGAGAGACAATGTCTGCAGAGACAATGCCTGAGTTGTTCTTTTTTATGCAACACTTCTAAAAATATTTTTTATGAGTAATCATCTTCTGTAATAAATATTTTATAATCAGAGTGCTGACCAAATGGTTAGTAGTAATATAAGGGATGTTGCTCAAACTTCTACTTACAAGGTAGTATTTCATAATTTAAACAGAACAGCCATTCTTACAAAACATGCTTAGAATTCCAAGAGTTTAATGAACAGGAATTGAATTCCCCTGAAACAGATTATTTTTCATAATAAGTTAAGCCTTATGTTTATTGAAAAACTCATAACTTGTCAATGCCTCAATTTAACAGAGCACCTAGCCTTCACTGGAACTAAGTTTCAACAGCTCACAATGAAACCAAAGAAAATGTAGGTAGAGATTTTTTCCCTTTTCCAATGCGGCTTTTTAAAAATTGTTTTTCCATGCATAAGGCATATTGTTTTCTCAAACTTGACATAATCCTACTCCTTAGCAACCAAAATTATTTCCATTTAAAGTAGCACAATTTGCAGATTTAGTGTTTAAAAGCACTGTATTTTGCAGGAAAGCAAAAATTTTACTACAAGAAACAGGGATTTTCTGTTTTGGGCACCACAAAGTAAGAAGGATATAAAACTATAAGAAAGTGTCCAAAGGAGGGCTACAAAGATGGTGAAGGGCCTTGAGGGGAGCCCTGTGAGGCTGAGATCACTTCGTCTGTTCAGACTGGAAGAGACTAAGGGGAGACCTCATTGCAGTTACAACTTCCTTGTGAGGAGAAGAGAAGGGGCAGACACCGATCTCTTCTCTCTGGTGACCAGGGACAGGGCCAGAGGGAATGGCCTGAAGTTGTGTCAGGCGAGTTTTAGGTTGGATATTAGGAAAAGATTCTTCACCAAGAGGGTGGTTAGGCAGTGGAACAGGCTCCCCACAGAAGTGGTCACAGCATCAAGCCTGACAGAGTTCAAGAAGCATTTGGACAATGCTCTCAGGCACATGACATGGTGTGACTCTTGAGATGGTCCTGTGCAAGGCCAGGAGTTGGACTTCAATGAGCCTGATGGGTCCCTTCTAAGTCAGCATATTCTATGATTGTGTGATTCAAAACCTCTGAAAAGTAAAGTGTTGAATTGGTGCATAAAAAGAAAACTTCATCAGTCCTTACAACTCAGGTACCCATGCAGGAACACAGCTTTCTGTAAGTCACAAGAGGACATGAACTATCTGAAAAAAAAAAGTGCTTCAGCTCTGCTTAAGCTTCCTTGGAAATTAGATCTTATTTTAATGGACAGCTCCTATGACCTGTACAAATCTGATACTTCGATCTCACATTCTGTGTGGCACCCTGTTTGGATAGTTTGGATAAAGCACTACTACTCTATATCAGCCATTATTTCATCAATACCATCTGAGACAGTGATTAAAAAGGGACACAGTACAACAGCTGGATCTATAAGAGCGTCAAATTTTCCTATTACATGAGAGAAAAACAAAATGTATTTTATAGCAGTACTAGCAAATTTCCAATTTTTACCAAGCAGTTATCACTTAGATAAAAGGTCTTGAAAGATGTATCCTGGCTGATAAATCCTGAACAAAGTGAAATCATGCTGCAACATGATGAGAGCTAAGGGAGCCAATTAAGGATCAGTTCCTTAGCAGATAATGTGAGGCTGCAGTTCTATTTTTGTTTTGATGTTCATGACAGCTGAAGAGGAGAAGCTAAAAAAAGTAGCAGAATAATGCTAATTCTTCAGAATAAGGTGTACATTTGAATTAAAATAACGGAATGCATAGATTTAAAACATTACTTCTATGAATTATTGTGCTTTAATATCAGAATGCTAAAGCTGGAGCATTCTGCACTGCACAGATACCTAGGTAACAACTGTTCAAATAGAGAGAGAGTCACGAGAGGAACAATGACAAGGTGGGGAACCAGCCAACCTAATCCATCTGAATCAGCTACCCTAAAACTGTAAAAGGTAAACCACTAAGGTATTGTCCCTGCTGCAAAATCTTCTAAGGCAATGTATTAGAAAAAAATTAAATGCTACGCAAAGTAAGTGTGATTACTTAAAGGGGAAATAGGCCTTATTATGGAGTGCCCAAGTGGATGAATATGGGGACTGAGCACGAAAATTCTGAGTTTCTAAAAGATTTATTATGGGAGTTCTTTAACTCAGTGAAAATTGAGTGGACTTAGCTTCCTTGGCTTTCTAATAGCAGACTTTCTGCCTGTTATCAGAGAAAGAAAATTTAATATTTTTGCATAGATGCCTGGGGTGTGATGGAAGGATCCTGTGTCTCCTGTATCCAGAAAGTTTTCTAGCGTCTTCAGCAGGCAATTTCCAGGAGTTCAAAACTCACAGACCTTGCATGTCCTATCTACCTTTCTGGGCACCTAACTATTGAAACAGAGGAATAGTAAGGGTTCCAAAACAGAAACAAAGTAATTTTTCCTCAAATAGTAAAAGAGCAAGAAAATAGCAAAAATTTTTTGCTAAGGGATCGAACTGGCGCTGACATTATATGATTACCGTAGATTTCATTCTGAATGGGAGGGGACAAGAGAGCAGCATCTCAGAGAGATAATTACAAGTCTCTTGAAGTATGAAATATAACTTTTTTATATACTAGGAATATTTTATAGATAAATGCACATTTTCAACAAAACTTTTCATAAATTAAGTAAATAAAAACTTTTTGTGTTCATAAACATTTCCTTGATTAGAACACTAAAATAGGTGTTTATGATTCTGAGGTCCAACAGTGTTCATTTTCAATGTACACTGTAAGCCTTTTAGCAGCTCTCTCTGACCAGTCATCCAAATGAAGAACTGTTTTTGCAAATGACATAAAACCAGCTCAGTTCAAAAGAATTAAATAAATGTTTCAAGTTAAAATAGAAGGTATTTTGGAATAAGAAGGGTTTGGGGTTTTTTGGTATTGGGGTTTTTTTAAAGGTGAAATTAAGCTCTACATTTAGTTCTTGTGGGATTTGTTGACCTGAAAAGTTTTTTTAAGGCTGATATTCATCTGACATTTGCCTGGGCTGGTGTTTTGACTCTTACTAGCTGTAGTCCAGGGTCTCTTCTCTTTCTCTCCTGCTGGTATCCATAGCCATGAGAAGACACTTATCTACAGACTAGAATTCACTTAAGAGCATTATATGCTTATGTGTATTATTCCTGAGCTATAATAATGACCTGAGAGAGGAAAAGCAACAGAACACATTTAAGATGCCATCATGAGGAAACTGCCAGTATAAGGACCAAGACTTAAAACCAATACAACAATCTATGATGTTTCACGCCTTAATGTTGATAGCAAACATATCACTGTAGATAGACAAGCTGAAACATGATATTGTAAAGTTCAAAGTCAACACTGCTACTTGAAAGTATTCAGAAGTCCATTATAGAAGAATCAATACACCATTTTTGTTTCAATTTAAAGCAAAAGTTAACATCCAAGTATCAGAACTTCAACCTGGGAAGAAATTATCTATTTCTATCAGTTCTATCATCACAACATAATACACAGTAATATGCCTCTACTGCATTTTGCATATACATATTTCCTCACACTTTCAGTAGGCAGTTGTTTTCAATCTTGCGTTTTACTGAGAGAATTCAGACCTGAGAAATGAAACATCTGTTTCTTTTCTGTCTGTTGTTGCATAATGCTCTCAGAACATCTTTACATTTCTATAAATTCTGCTATAAATATTTTACCATCTGGCCTATATTTTGTGTTCCTCTCCATTCCCCTTAAATGCTTGTAACGATGCATTTGATTTTATTATTTTCTGCACTGGCAGCAAACCTCTTGACAGTGCAGCCTTTAACTGATAACCTAGGTAGAGACTTACTACATCCTTAGTAAATGTAATCCTTCAGTACAAATTTGATGTTTCTATGTCTCCTATTTCCTCTTAAAAAATACCTAAATCAAACCTGTCTCAAACAGTGAAAGTCCAAGTCTCACGGTCAATGAAACAGAGGGAGATAAAAGTAACTATCAAAAAAAAAGATGATGGAGTTGGTCATATAAAACTAAACCAATCCAAAATATGTCATTTATTCATATATAAATCCGAAGATAATTTTCAGAGTTATGAGAATAACTTTATTAAAACCTTCATTGAGTTTCTGAATACTAAACCTAGAATTAATGATAAATTACATTTATAAAATCAATAATGAGAAGTCACAAAAAAGAAAAGTTAATTAAAAAATTATCAAGAGTAATCAAAATCTTGGTGTAATACGCACAACTATGAATTGGAATCATATTTAAGGAAAAAGATGATTCAACTGAAATGCATAATTAGAAATAATCAACACTTTTCTAGTAATATACACAAAAAATGTAGAAATTGCACTTCAGATGTGATTTGACTAGAAGCTTGAGATGCAAAACATACTCGTAATGTATTATTAAGAATTGCTTCAAACACAACTATATTACATACTGCACATTAAAAAAATAAAATCAATAATCAGCAACTGTTGTCATTAACAAAAAAATGTATGTCATTTACTGCTTCTGGATACAATTATGTATGTTAAGTATCTCCTGTAAAGCTCTGCCTTAATTATCTTTCCCTCTCTGACAATAAATAACTATTTAAAATTGTAAATGATTTCTTCATAATAAATTTCATAATAATGAGTAATCCAAATGTACCATTTTGACAGCAGTTCAAACAGTGAGATAGGAAGATTACTGTCCTGGTAATATAATGCAGTATATTTGTCAATAGTTGACTGAAGTAATACACGAAAATAAAAACTTTCTGAATACTCATCTATTAATGTTAACACCAATTTCATCCTGTTACACTCTGTCACATTATCTCCACTTTGTATGGGAGGTACAGTCCACACAGAAGTTTGAACAGTAATTTCAGAATTCAATTAAAAAAACCCCATATAAGTAAGGAAAGTTGCATGCAGTTTGGTCACAACCAAAGGAAAGTACAAGCGTCAAACAGCAAGGTACTCTTGAAGCTTACAAACACACTGACTCAGCCACAAATGATGCTTTTTTAATACTAAAGACTATAATAGTCAATGAAAAGACAAGATAGGACTAAGCTCAGCTCTAGTTATATGACCAAATAACATCTGAACATGATTATCACTTGTTGCTATACATATTTACACTTTTTTGTTTATACTTTAAGCCTTTTTTGAAGGAAAGGATAAACAAATTAGCCAAAAGAAACTGTTTGCATAACAAGAATGCTATTTGGTAGTTTCTTTAGAAAAAGTAATGCCTAGAAATCATGTGCCCTTCAAATCTTCCTTCTGAATCTGACATTCAACACTAATGTTGACAGAGATCTTTGTATTCCATTGGACAAGAGCGTGTTAATCAAGATCAAAACCGTAAGCTTTCTATTTATTGCTTGGAGATAATAAAGATCTGTCCTTCCTAAGGGAATCTTCCTCTCTGGAAGGTTGTCACAGTTTCCTTGCTTTGTATGCAACATGATGAAATCTGTTTCTTAAAATACTAATTAATTTAGATGAATGACTTTTTTATTCATCTGCCTATTATCTTAAATACACTGCTACTGTCAATCAAAGTACACATAGATTTACCTTAACTAAAATTTATCCTCTTCACTGTCAGACTGTAAATTGACAAAGCTGCACCTTCTATTATAAAGCCACTTGCAAACCTGGAGAATGCAGATGTTTTCATTATTTGCTTCAAAGACTAGTCGTCATCACCTCTATTAGAAATGCTTCATTTATGCCTTGATAGGCATCTCTCTACCAGATGAAAGAGTATGTGTTGACTTAGATATAAAGTTTCATCTGCATAAATAAATTTTCTTTCCCCCCAGTTCATCATAAAGACTAGTGACTAAAATATAAGGTGTAAATCTATTGTGAAGCAACCAAAAAGATTACCACACTACTTCTTTTATTTTTTACATGCCTTTTCACACATTTACAATCTATTTGGGATTTGTATTTGTAAAGGTCTACTGTAGAGTAAATTACATGATATACAGTGCCACTGAACACCAGTATACTAAGGTAAATAAATGACTCTTTAAAATTACCTGTATAGCAAGTGCTCGAGCTACAAGACTTCTAAGATATTGTAAAGGATCTTCTGGACCTTCCCACTTGCTTTGCCATGCGACAGGACACTGAAATAAAAATATATTTACTGGAAGTATCAATTTCAAATACATTATGTCTTAAACTAGAAATTTGAATGAAATTAAACAATCTGGAGATCAAATATATCTACAAAGAAAAAAGGAAATACAAGTAAAAAAAATGACAAAAATATACAACTACTGATAGAAAGGTCATATTCCTGCTAATTCTTCTTGTGGCCCACAGAGATACAGTGCTGATGAGGAACTTGCAAGAACCTCTGCTATTCAATAAGGAAACATCAGGTTTTTTCCATGAACAATTCAAAAAGATCTAAGCAGATTATTTCTTGAAAAGCAACATGTCATCTTTCAAGAGCAGTCACAGCTTCCCACTCCTTTGCTGCTGCCTTCTCAGACTTGAACATGCAGCTGTGTGGTTGTGTGATGAAGAGGAGCTGGCACAATTCCTCTGCATGATTATTTTCTCATCACTTTACAGACCTCCTGTCATCACTACAAGACCTCCCCATACAAATTTCTCACTGACTTAAAAAAGAAAGGCTTAGAAGGTCCTCTATTAGATTCCCTCCTTGTAAAACAAGGGTAAAAACATTAATTTTACCTACTCCACAGGGATCTGTAAAGCACAGTGAAAGGGATTCTGCAAGATTCTCCTACTTAAGAGAAAGAGAACTGATGTAAATCATTACCTGCAGAATACTGCAGAATACTGAAGATGCTGAAGGAATAAACAGTTTATCCTTTCAATATTTACTACTGCATTTTCAAGGAGGTTCACATTCTAATAGCATATATCCTAATATATGGTATTATATATTACATATTATGCTATTATATATTATCCTACTATATCCTAATATATATATCAGCATATAATAGCATATAAACAGAGTTTCAAAATCTGATTATGTAAGTTTGTAAGAGAAGGTATCTTTCAAAGTAAATACTCCATGTGTATCTTTTATAGATAAAAAACAGAACATAACTAGGTCTAGAACACATTCAAGACAACTAACAAAGCACAGTTAACTGCATTTTTTTTGTAATTATGTTTTTTTTAAACTTTATTGAAACTCTTAACCTTGCCTTTTTGCAGATCTCTTTACTATATATGTATTTACAGACAACTCACCAATCTTTCATTTAGAAGGCATTCACCTAACATTGCTAATATATCAGTCTAAATTACTCTAAGTTTAAAGAAATAGATTTGCTAATTGTTACTATGTAAGCATATTTCAGATGTATACTTCTGCTCATTTTGGTTGAGGTAGAGCTAATTTTCTTCACAGTGGCTTCTATGGGGCTAATATACCAATTTTACACAAATAAAGCACATTGCTGAAACCTTCAGAAGTAGTAGATTTCTTGATTTTTGCATTTCTATTAATCTAGCAGTTCCTTCAGGTGCTATAATCTTAAAAGAACTACAATCTTAGTGCTTTTAAAATACAAGTTTTTAAAAATAGTCTTTTGTTACATAACACATGCCAATACTCAATTAAATAAGAACAGTGTATAGAAGATCCATGAAACAAATCATTTTAGGATGATAAATATAGTGAGGTTTAGCTGTCTTGAGGTTTAGCTGCCATGCCAAGAATGTGTCATTAGCCTCTCTGGAAGGCTGCTGAAAAGATTGCTATACAGACACAATCCAGTCAAGTGATTTGTGCCAAGGTAAGTGGGTAAGTAAGCAGATGAAATGACAGAAACACTTCGCTGAATACATCACAAAGCACTGAACTGATGTTTGTGAGATGTAAAAATGCATAGAATTTTTAACTACATTTTTGTGACAGTGATCAACTTCACAGCTCCTGCTGCTTCCAATTTAAGAGTGCATCTTAAGCACGCAAGCAAGTCTCTCTTGCTCAGTAACAAGAAATATAACTGCAAGTACTAAAGAATGACCATTACATGTATCATTTGCATTCGTTATGACTTGTACTTAATACCAATTTCTACCACACAGTCAAAACATGTTTAAAAATGAAATGAGATTGCTAACATGAAAACATTAATTTATTCTAATTGCACTGCAATTTTGCTAACAAATGCTGTCTCATGAATCTAAAAAGACAACAAATTTAATTACTGCTTTGATTACAAATTTGATAGATCAATAAATGCATAAAAATCTTTTCCACAGTACTTGTTCTTGCAATGAAGACATACAAGATATGAACAGGAATTATCATTCACTGCAGAACCAATCTCAATATCTATGCACTAGCATTGGCAGAATTTATCAATTGCTGCAGGTGAAACAAACCCAGAGTTTCAGGTCACATCCATGTTTGACTATCTTTGCAATCCAATTATCTAGCTATTAATGATGGAGTACGTAAATTTGCAGTCACTGATTGTACCAGTTTATAAATATGCCCAGTTTGATGCCAAAAAACATGGAGAAAGTACATGTGCAAATTCTGATTGCTTTTCTCATCTATCAAGAATATAGGGTGAGATGATAGGTTGGTATGATAGGCACATCTTGTCTGGTGTGATATGGCAATACTCCACACTGAATAAGTGCAGAGAGCAAGTTGTGATTATAATTTAAAGAAAATATAAAAACTAAGTAAAGGGACAGATTTACATCTAGTTCTACTGGCTAATATGTTTGACTTATCAAACATGACTTGGTATTTGAAATTGAAATAGCATTCCACAACTTCTAACCTTCTTGGAATTGTCTTTAAGAGAAAACTTGATAAAAGGGCAATATACTCAGACGCTTCTGCAAGTACTTGAAAACACACTTTTCTGAACAATTTTCCAGAAAAATTCTCATTCTGTTCAAGAGTTACTAACAATAAAATAACTCCCTTTAAGAGTCTTTATCAATAAAAGAGCTTAGAACAAATGGTGACATGAAAATGCATATCAGAATTTGTTCAGTTTCTTTGGTTTTTTTCATCATGTATTATAATGTATACAAAATTACAAAATTACTTACCTTCTGGTTTAACAGAGCACCTGCTAGTCTTTGTACTTCAGAACTCAGTAATGAGGTACCTCTGATGACTTTACTTAAAGAAGCAAGTGACTGATGGACACTTTGCACAAGGCGAATGGCACTGAATTGTTCCAGAGTAATGAAGGATAAGATTGGAGATCCTCGTTGCTCTGCAGGAGGAGACACCTTCTGATGGATCAGGTTAGAATTCTAAAAAAGAGTATGTGATATCCAGTTAATAAATTCAGTGAAACTATAGTGTTATACAACATATTATTTGTTTAATTTGTATTACTTCATATGACCTTGTCAGCTTTGAATTAATAATGAATATTATCCTTTTTCTGACAACGGATTAAAACTATAGTGATACTTTCAGTAGTGTCTGTGAAATGTTCAATAAAGGCACTACTCTTCTGAGACAACTCTGTTTACACAGTTACTTCAAAAGTACTTGAATTTCTGAAAAATCTTCACGTAGCTAAAATCCCTGCTTTTAGTATTTGTGTTACTGTGTCAATATAAAAAGCACTGCTGTACTCATCATAATCAGATTGTACTGGGTACAATAAACTATGCTGCCAGATATAGTTCTTGCTTTGGTAAGACTAGTTCAACATGGAAGCAAATTCAATAGATTAATAAATACAAAATAAGTATAATATTATGTGTAAATCTTGGGTAACAGACTGAGAGGTAGTGCTGCTCTCATATTGCCATTTTCACTACTTACTCCCCCCTTCCATTACAGCTACTGAAAATCCAAATTTATTCAATATTTTCAAGAGATGGTATTATTTTGCAAATCTTAATTCATATGCAGCTTATTACATAAATATATTTTAGCATGTGTTCAGAAACTGCCAACAAGAAGCTGTAATGAATTCCAGTTATAGAATTAAAAAATTTATTGAAAAATTCTACATGGCACAAACGCAGAAATAAATCCCTTGTCTTTGAGGAATAAAAATTTTGCTATTTCAATTTCTAGTAATTTATTAAAGGTAAAATTTGTTTTTACTTTCTCTGAAATATCTCTTAAAATAACAACTAGTTTTGACTATTTTTCAGATTAAATGAACTTCTGAATTTTCTCCTGGCACCCTGCTTTCCAGAACACTCAAGATATCTACCTCTATTATCTTTCCCATTTGTCAGAATTTTCAGAATTGTACAGAATTTTGTACATTTGTCATATTTTTCTTTTCAAGCTCATACTGCACTAAACCACCAAGCTAAAATATGAGAAAACCTAAGTGAAAGATCAGTGCTTTGGTTTATGCCTGACAAAGAAATGAAGGATAAAGTCTTCCTTCCCACATTGATAAAAAGGTATACAACAAAATTACTTACCATTCAAACTATGAGAAGCATACAGTATTTAGAATTGTTATGCTTTGTGTTTTTTCTTTGTATGCATTCTAAAATCAGAGTACCAGTTTCACTTTGGTTTTTCTGAGACCATAGTTTGCTAAGTATATGTAAATTGTAATGTAAAACTAGCATAAACCAGTTGATAGTTTCTTATTGAGGTATTTAATTGCACAAAACAAAGAAAGAACAAAGACATTGCAACTTGCAGGCTTTGATCAATCTTTTGCATATACTCTCTTAATTCACAACAAATTCATTGAAAGAGAAGGCCTCTAAGTTCCTCAATACTATCCTTTACATAACAGTCTCCTATAAATTGCATATTCATTTCATCACTCTTTCCAATGCTTTCCCTGGAGAATTTGATAAAATAACTCATCTGTCATTTTTATAGGCAAATTAAACATGAATACCAATATCAGCTTATACATTTAATGTCCTATTATGTTTCCTTAAAATGCATTATGTATATAACTCACATCAGCCTTTAAAATATCCTCATGACCTGCTTGGGAATTAAGATGAAGAACTACTGAAGTACTGAGTGCTTTTCCTAATCATAAGAAACCGAAGATAGATTCTAATCTTTAATATTAAATACCAAATTATGCTACCAATATTAAATTAAGTGTATTTTGAGACTTTGATCAGTTTCCCTTTCATAGTCTTAGCTAAGCTGTTCCAGAGCTTTACTTTACCTTTACTTACCTAATTCAAGCTTTTTCAAACTCCACTATTTTCTGAAAACTGCCCCCCAAGAAATGTAACAAATATAATGAAAGTAAACTCATATACCTCCACTAGTTCTGCATTTGATTCAAGACTTAATTTTCTTGGTGGTGTTAGGTTTTAGAAAACTCCATTAGCCTTCTGATGTATTTACTTGGCCTCCTCCTTCAAGTCTCTCTGCCTATTCTTTTAGATATTAGTCTTTCACTATTTTTTACACAGACATTTAATTGTTGAAAATACAGAAAAGATTGAGCCTATATTTCTGTTTCACTGATTTTCCTTTGTGCAAAAAAATTGTTCTTTTATTAAAGCTGAGGTACCTAAATGAGGTACCACGGTGTGATATGTGGGGCTGTCCTGTACAAGGCCAGGAGTTAGTCTTTTATGATCCTAGTGGGTCCATTCCAATTCAGGATATTTTCTATACTTCTATAATGGTTTAGTTAAAAGAGCAACGACTCATTAATTTTCAAAACTATTTTTGCAATTTTCTTGCAGTATTATGCAACTTTATTAAAGTAATTAGTTACAATTTACAAACAACAAAAGACACAAAACACATGACATCTTATGATCATACATTCAGCAAAAAACTTTGAAGCAGTTGCTGCTGAATTTTTACTATGTGTGGGCCTCCTTTCATGGAGGGTTTTTCTGAAAAAAAGGTAAAAAATGTGACCATCTCACAAAAAATATAGCACTGATTCCTCTCCCTCTCCTCATGAGAGAGCCATTTGGATATTATGAAACACACAGTCCCATTGCATCCTGATACTTGTGTGCTTCTCTGACAGGTATTATGTGATGGGCAATGCCTGAGTTCCACTGGACACTGATTTCCAAACTGATCCCATTATGTGACAATGAGGGATTATATGGTGCTTATATAGGTCGTAATCTGTCATGGCAAAAGGAGAGAGACTGGTTGAATTAACTCTGGTGGCCCAGGCACTCACAACAGTCTGTAGTGGGTCACCCTTCCCCATTCAGGAAGGAGTTTTAAAATTTGTGTAATATTTGACAACTTGTTCAGTGAAGACTTTATTTTATAGAGTAACAAGTCTTTAATGCAAACTTACATTTAGCATCTGAGTGTGGGGTTTTTTTTTACTTAATGGCAGGATCATGAGAGTTTAATTAATTTGATTAGTATTAAGCTGTTATTAAATCACGCTGAAAAAGACTGTAGAAGTAGTTTTAGGACAGTATTCATTACAAGGGTGTTTTCAAATGGCAAGAATTAAAATGTTTGTTTTCTAATGAAGCTAATATAGATGAAAATGTCAAGATATTCTGTATTAGTTTGGAAGAGCTAAATAAAAAGAGGAGTTTGCTTGTGTAATTTCAACATCAGATCACACTGATTTGAAGCAGATTTTAAGTATCATTTCCATTTCCAAGGTATATCTGCCATTTTTGCTGTTTCACCACAAAGACTGTGATAGCTCTGAAAAATGAGCCAAAAGACTCCTACCCTAGAACTACAAAAAAGCTGACGTTGGAAGGAACCTCTGGAGACTGCCTAGTGCTCAAAGCTACAGAAGGTTGCCCAGACCTGGCTTTTGTTCAGCTTAGAGAAGACTGAAGGGAGACCCCATTGCAGTCTTCAACATCCTCACAAGGGCAAGCACAGGAGCAGGCACTGATCTCTTCTCTCTGGTGACCAGTGACAGGACTTAAGGAAATTACAGGAAGCTGAGTCAGGGGAGGTTTAGTTAAAAATCAGGAAAAGGTTTTGCATGCGGAGGGTGGTTGAGCACTGGAACAGGCTCTCCAGGGAAGCGGTCACAGCACCAAGCCTGAAAGAGTTCTAGATGCGTTTGGACAATACTCTAAGGCACATGGTGTGACTCTTCGGGTGTCCTGCGTAGGGCCAGGAGTTGGACTCGATCCTGATGGGCCCCTTCCAATTCAGCATATTCTATGATTCATTATCACCAAGGATGGAGATTCCACAGCTGCTCTGGACAATCTGTTCCAGAGGCTGACCATCATCACAGTAAAAAAGTGGCATTTCCTGTATTTCAGTTTGTGCCCGTGGCCTCTTAGAACACTTAGAAGTGTCTGTCTCCATCTTTTTTTACTCCTTCTCATCAGCCAATACACAGTAAACACTAAGATTCCTCCTGAGGGTTCTCTTCCCCAGATTGAATACTTTATACGGACACACTTTACATTGTGCCCTTTCAACTCTGTTTTGTTGATTATGATGTCTATAGACCTAATTTTGCCTGCCAACCTGGTTGACTATTTCCTCATATAATTTGTGGTCATCCTCTCCCTACCTTGATACTTCTACCTCAAAAGTCTCCTCAATACAGCCAGTCTTTTGCCCTCCCTTAGTCAGGAGGAACCTTTCTCTTTCTGGCAGGCTATCATCAATCCTTAAAGTGTCCCACAGTCACAAACACCAAATCCATGTTGCTGACACCAGTTGTGCAACCACTTGTACACTCTCCACTCCTCCTCATACCCTCCACCTTCACTGTAAGGATCAAGAAGGACCATTTAGGATCCCCTGTCCTTAAACCACCATCCCCAGACCCATGTAGTCATGCTTCACATGCTCCCTGCTACCCCTGGCAGTATGACTAGGGGCTGTGTAGAAAAGCATCAAGGGGTCATAGTCTGAGGGCCAGATGAGCCTCAGTAGTCCTTCCATGATGTACCAAATCTGAGCCCCTGAAAAGCAACAAAACTCCCTGGACAACAAATGAGCACAGAAAATGGGAGCAATCCTTTTCCCAACTGCAAGGAGTTCCTTACCACTTTCTCCTGGTGATTCTGTGTGGATCAGGTTTAGTTGGCTTGGGAGTTTCATTGAGAGTGCACAGATAAAAATATGTCCAGAGTTAAAGATTATGATAAATCATTCCAGTGTACAATTCTATGGGACATGCCTATGTCAAGTGTTAAATTTTGTTATGTTTCAGAACTATCAGCACAGGGATGTACAACTATTTTCAAGGTATTTGTAAGATAATCCTTTTTGAATTAATCCTTGATTTACATATTCAGTATGGGAACAAAAATGTTTAAAAACATACTTAATCTTTGTCTACATATTGACAAGCTTTTTTGCCTCTGGAATAAAAAGTAGATGATTTTTAAAAAGAGCTCTGAATCTATAAATAGATACAATTCAGACCTATACTTCCTGAGTTTTGGTCATCTGAAACAGATATTTTACCTTTATTTCCAACTACCCTTGGGGATAAGTATGTTTGACAGGTACAAAACTAATAGTTGTTTCTTGTAAATAAAATTGAAGGTATTGTCAACATCTATCCCATGTGCCTATACTTTACTACTAGCCCCATCTGCCTCTACTTTACTAATATCTGTATCCAATAGATAAAAAGGACGATGATATTATTATTAGCAGTATTATTATTATCATCATTAGTAGCAGTACTATTATTATACCTCACGAGGCCAAAAGGCAAGGTCCTACACCTGGGTCAGGGCAATACCCAGTTTCAATATAGGCTGAAGGATGAAAGAATTAGGAGCCCTCTCTACTCCACTCTCATGAGATCCTGTCTGGAATGCACCAACCCTTCTTAAGTCTTCAGCAGAACACAGACAAGGACCTGTTGAAGCTAAATTTTAAATGCCTTCAAAATTGAAGGGAAAAAATCTTTTTACACACTTCCAGAATAGTTTTTGTGATTCTACTTCTTCATACCTGGGAAATAATTTTAGCTCATACTCTGTGCCCATTCATGCATAAATAAAATAACTTATGGTTGTAACATAAGCAGTAATTTAATCATTTTCTCCATTCCAATTTCCAGGTCTTTAAAACTTCCAAAAACAAACATGATGCCCTCATTAAGAAATCAATGTAGAACAAGAATGTAGAACCATACGCAATGTCTCTGGAAATATTAAAGTTGTCTAGACCTTTTCAAAGCTTAAAGCAATTACTGGTTGAACAGACTATGAAAACTAATTTTTATAAAGGACATTGTTATTTAAATTTTTTTAAACACTCAACCAAATGTCCCCCCCAAAAGAACCCTACACAAGGTCAGAAAGTCTCCAATTCTAAAAGGAGATCTCTAAAAGATTAGTTTCATTACCTCCTAATAGCATAAAAATTTTCAGAAGTCAAAGAAACTTCAAGATAATACAGAATCACGGAATGGTTTGGGTTGGAAGAGACCTTAAAAATCATCTAGTTACAATCCTCATGCCACAGGCAAGGACACCTTCCACTAGACCAGGGTGCTCAAAGTCCCATTCAACCTGACCTTGAACACTTCCAGTGTTCCAGATTATTTGAGTAAGGGAAAGGTTTTTCTTATTCCAGTGTTGTTGTGTACAAGATATAGTTTTAGGCCATAATGTCTGTGATCTATGTAGAAGGGATTTTAATGGCTTTTAGTTCAAAGCTTTTAGTTTAAAGTTTTTAGTTTAAAGCTAACACCATATTTCAAGACTGTAAAGGAAAAATGTAACTTATATTTAAAATCATTAAACATTGTCTTGTGTATATTAGAGAAATGAAAAGAATAAATTAAAATCTAAAATACATTAGTATTTTCCTTCAAAACACATACAAGATGTTAGTCTCATGTCTTGAGTATGATCTCACCTTCATATAGAGAAAAAAGTGATAGCCTGTGACACCATGTACAGACTTCACAGCTAATTACAAACACCTTATGTTGTACTTTCCCCTGTAAATGCATTTAATTTACTTTTTCACTTCTTGTGTTTCCATATTTGAGATAATACCTTAGATTTTACTTTTTATGTAGTTACCAGGAGAAAAAAAAGAATAAGTTGTCATTTCAAATCGGGTACATTCCTACCTGATTAAGTTTCTTCCATAAGTTGAGAACAGGAGAAAGTTCTGCAGACCATATTTCTCTGTCAAATTTGGAGCCAGCAGTTACTGACCTGCTCAGGATCCGAAGCTGTGAAATTACCTGAGTGATGAGAATACAGATGCAATCTTGAAGAAGGATAAACAAACTTCTGTCAGTACAAAACTGTGATACAACAGCAAATATGCTCCAGTTTATCTTTGAACTATACTTTCCTGCATACTTAATTACTGATCATGATCTGATCAAAATGTAAACAATACCTGTATTCAAGTACAGAACATACTTGAGCCTCATTCATATTAAGTCACAAACGAAACAATATATATTTTTCTTATTGCAGTAATTGTCTTTGTTGAACTATAATTTAAAAACTAATGAGATGTATAATTAATTAATTAGCCTCTTTTCCACAAAATTTAGAGTAAAAACTCAAGCTCTGCCTTAAACTAGGCTCCACCTGTAATTAAAAATTTAAGGGAAACAAAAAACCAGAATATGTTACTAAATACTAAATACAGTAACTATTAGGCATCAAAACTCAAGATAACTATAGTCAATTCATTATGATCTGACCTGGATCTCTTACTTAGATATTCATGCTACCTCAAACTACTTAAATGCATACTTATTAAAGCAAGCAAACAATTAAAAGAATAACTGCAAAACTTCCTGAAAGAAGGGGAGTTTCCAGTTCTTTAAGTCCAACTGTGTTCTATTGTTAGCAACCCTGGTAAGTCTGCACATAAACTGATAAAATATATGCATACATTTGTAAAGAAAGAATACTAAAATTAAAATTCTTCAGTGATATTGAAATCTGTCCCTTAAACTGCATTTGAACCCCCTGGTATTTTAAGGCATATTAGCTAAATTTTAGTTACTTTTCACAGTGTATTTTTTGAAAGACATGTTAGAAAACAACTTATTAATTCTCTTCTCTTTTGCTTGACAATAAAGAATGAATTTTGATAGTAAAAAATATATCAATCATTCAGAAGGACTGGGCTATTTAATTGTTACACAGAATGAGGGAGAAAGTCGAGCTGTTTCTTCTGGGTTTTGACTTATTTTCTCTTCTTGACAGATGCGCAATGATGAAGTGTTTTGTTTTTCATTTTCTTTCACTGAAGCAAACACCAGCTTCTTATTAATCAGTTTTGATAGGGACTATGAAGCACTACAAGATGACAGTAAAACCATTGTTTGCAGTGACCATGAGACTGTGGACTTTAAAATCTTGAGAGAAGATAGGAAGACCAGTAGTACAATTACAACCCCAGACCTCAGAAAAGAAGATTTTAGCTTAGTCAGAGACGTTTTTAGCAGGACCCAGTTGGCAACAGTTTTGGAGGGCAAAGGAGGGCCAAGGGAGTTTCACGAAATTTTCAAGAAAAATTTCCTCAAAGCCCAAGAACAGTCCTTTCTGATGTCCAGGAAATAAGCATGATAAGCAATCATGGCAGAAAATCAACACGGATGTAAAGGAAGTTTCTGATCTCAAACCATAGAATATCCTGAGTTGTAAGGGACCCACAGGCATCCTTGAAGTTCAGCTCCTGACCCTGTATAGGACAGCCCCCAAGAATCACACAGTATGCTTGAGAACTCTGCCCAAACATTTCTTGAACTCTCTCAGGCTTGGTGCTGTGACCACTTCCCTGGTAAGCATGTTTCAGTGCCCATTCACACTTCACATAAGGAACCTTTTCCTAATATCCCTCCTGAACCTCCCCTGACTCAGTTTAATACCATTCCCTTGGGTCCTGTCACTGGTCACCAGAGAGAAGAGATCAGTGTCTGCTCCTCCATTTTCTCTTGTAAGGAACCTGAGGTTTCCCACAGAAGATGGGAGCAGGGATGGAGTACCCAGCAGGAATATAAAGGCATTGCTAAGTTGTGTTAGGGTCAAGTGAGGAAAGTCAAATCTCATCTGGGATTGAAAACAGCAGTGGATGCAAAGGCTTAAAAGGGCTTCTGGCAAGTACTCTGATAGCTAAAAGAAAATGTGAGCTACTGCTCTTTATAGCTTCTGTTATGTAAAATAACATTTCATCCTCTCATTCTCATAACTTAATATTAAACTTTAATAATCCTTTGTGTGCTCCAGCTATTGTATATGTCAGAAAAGATTCTTGTTTAATTTAGAAAAAAATTATTTTCTCCGATGAATGTTTTGATCATAGTATCTTTATCATTAGTGTTATTCTTCTTTGTTTTTATTCTGCATATATGCAAATGTTCTGACAAGCAATACAGATAATAAGCACACATTTGTGCCTTCCAGATATCATTCTTTTAGCTATAGCTTTGACTCTTTTAATTTGTTTTTGGATAGTTGCCTGCCATCATTTGCTAAGCAATAAAACATTTATATCAAATATACTTTTACTGGTAATTCAGTATGCAATACTTCATATAAACTTGCATATAATGCGTGCTATAAAGCTGAAAAAAGTTTATATGATTGCTTTTTGAGTATGGGAAACTGAAAATATTAACTCTGGTATTCATTTTTTTAAGTGCCTTTAGAGGTATAAACTTTTGCTAAAGGACTGAAACTTTGATGGACATTTGTTTTGTGCACCATTTTTTATATCCATGAAATCACTTCAAATTTAGGAAAGAATTAGAGGTTGCAAAATAGTAATTCATATTACTGCTTATCAATGGTTACAAGTTTGATTTTAGAACTTGAATAGTGTAAGTATTTAATTCTCACAAAACCCAGTGAAGTTCCTTACAGTCTTGGCCAGTCTGTGCTAGTTCAAGTCAGCTAAAGCCTGAGAAAATGTTTACTCAGTACTCTCAAATCAGTCTCTTTCTGAATGCTATGCAAATGAAAGGGGATTTTTTATTTTTTTTATAGGATTACAAAACAATTCAGATTGGAAAGAACCCCAGGAGGCGGTCTAACCTCCTGCTTGAAGTATGATGAGTTCTGAGATCAGATCAGGTTGCTCAGGACTTTATCTGTCCTGGTCTTGAAAAATCTAAAGTCCAGAGACTGAACGTCTCTGGATGACCTGTTCCACTGCTTTCCTGCCCTAGTGATGAAAACGTTTCCCTTAATACCCAATCTGGACCTTTCTTGTTTCAGTTTATGTTCTGTAAAAACGAGAGTCACATGCATCAGTTGGGACAAAGAATTTTTTAACATTGGGAAGGACCTAAATAAAACCATGACTGGGATATATATCTCTATTAGAATTACCAGGTGTATCACAGAATTGTCCCAGGTATGGTGGTATGTTTGCAGTTGCTCCACATAACTTTTTTCACCTCCAGGTAAGAGAAACAAGTTTGGAGTTGAATGCAGGAAAAGTGGATTTAAAAGAAAGAGGAGCATCAGGATACATTCCTGAGGGCCTTATGAGAAAAAGAAATGGCTCTATAAGGCAACAGGACAGGAATGAACACACAGACTGGATGAGTACCTGTAAGGAGCCCTTCATTCAGATGACAAAGGAAATATGATTAGGAATCTGTACTTAAGAAGACAAAATAATTCTTGGGTTGAGAGAGGGCACTGTGTACAGTCACAACAGACAAGCACAGAATCACCCCACCTATCCTTAGGGACTTAAAGCTTACTTAAAACTTACACAAATAAAAAATGTTACCACCTTAGCCTCCTATGTCAATAGACAGACAGATCTTCAGTGGGTTAACTTGTCATTTGGAAGACCCTCATACTGAGTACACAGGAAAACTAAGTTCCTTATATAGGTACCTCAAATAGATGGATCTATGTTGTGGAAATTATAATGACAATTTTAATTTAATTTCCTGGAAAGCTAACTACAAAGCTTAAGAAGAATTTAGCTCCTCTGACCATCAGGTCAACCTATAATCAACTTCAAATACTTATTCTAGATTAAGCTTGCCTTAAACACAATGCTTCCATGACCACAAACAGAGACTCAAAGTGGCTGTCACAGATGCATACATCTAGGTCTGTTGAATCATATCCTTTGCACTCTCTCCCAGGTATGTACTTATAGTACTAAATAAACTGAAAATTCAATCATAGACATACAATAGATATATAAACAGGGTACTCAATACCTAACCTTTGAATGCTCTCCTTTGTTATTCCAACATATTCTTTTAATGTATTATAAACTAAAAGCACTTACATGATGTGCTAGTCCAGACCAAATACACATCTAAATATTCTGAACAATGATAAAATTGTAAAAACCTACCATAACGCAGGAAAACACTACCATCACTAAAAATATGAGAGGGATAGAAAGGTAATAAAAATATAAAAGCAATCCCCAATAATGTCTGTTTAAAGAGAGGTGAGAAGATTATTCAAAACCACAACTCTTTTTAGAAGGTGTCTGTTTCAAGTATGGTTAACTAATCATAACAGTATTTATATAAAAAATTCAATAGAACAGTTTATTTGTGAACAGTACCTATGAACAGCCTACAGGAACTCCTATTGAGTATTTCATGCATTCTTTGTGGAAAATTCAAATATTGCATGTTTTTTGAGTTGTCAGTGCAGAAAAATATAAATTGCATATATTAATAAAGGTGAGGTGGTCAAACTTAAAATGTCAATATTTATTTACCTAGTTATTAAGTTAGTTTTGCATCTCAGCTTTTGTATCTATTGCATACTCCTGTATTTTCTGTGGACATATGCTATGATATTGACCAACACATTACAGTAAACAGCAAATGCATTTAGAAAAAATATGAGAGAGATTGAAGAGAATTGAAAGCTATAAAGACAATCAATGATCCCATGTAGCTTCATATGGAACTACTAGAAAGTCATGTTTGACCTAAAAATTAAAATAAAAATTAATGGTAAAAATAAAAATGAGAAAAAGTCAAGATTTTAACTTCATTCTCTGGAACTTAGATAATACAGATTTCTAGGAAGACAAAATCTATTTCTGTTCTTTACTCCTGTACAAGACGAAGAAAGTCTTGCCTTCAGTCATTCATAGCTACTGCAAAAACTGCTACTTCACAAACACAAAATATAATAAACACAGGCTTATACTAAGTCTTGTACTCATTTCAGAAGCAATATGCCCTACAACATCTAGTCCAATACCCCTATTTTACACACAGTATTACAATTTCAAAAAAAGTCATACAGTCAAAAATATATTGTGAAATTCTATGTCAGTAAATTAAAATAAACACCAAAACACCTCAAATCAATAATTTCTGAACTAAATATGATTACTCTTCTAAGAACACAAAGCTGAAAAGATTTGCTAATCAGATAACTGGTATTTTTTGCAAGACTATGGAAGAGCTAAAATATTTATTGTTGTACTAAAATCAAGCAAACTCCTCTAAGTAAATCTAAAGATGTCAAAGCAGATACTCTACTGCCATCTACCAGTTTTAGAAGGATGCAGCTTTAGCACAGAAACCAGTTTTATGGTTCATTTCTCCGAATGCCACAATATGTCCCTTTAAAAAACTGTTCAAGGAAATATTTCTGGTTTTATAAGACTTTACAGCTCAAACTAAAATATGAAGCTATAACTCAATTACTTGGGTAAGTACTGTTAAAATACTAACCCAGTGCAATACAACTATGTCTTCATTGTGTCATGAGAGGGAACGGATTTCTGTTTGAAATGCCTCCTGACAGAACTACATGCTTCCATGCTGTTTGTCAATTTGGCTGCAGTTCACACATAGCTGTGGCAGTAGCTTAAGACTGAGTTGCCAATGAGACTTCTGAATTTCAGTCTCTCTGTGTCCCTTACCCTCTCTGCAAGAACAGGATCCATGGATGCTATCGGGACAAAGGTACTTTAATGGCAGTCATAAGCAAATCATTCCTACTGCATGTGGATAGGAGACAGTGTAGGTCTACACTTGCTCTTTTGTTGTTCCTTCAAGGCCACCTCAAAGTTGCACTTTCACTCACTAAGGATCTGAAGCAGGACTGGACTCTATACAGAGATAATGCCTTCTCAATCAAAATATTAAACAAATGAGGGGAAGACATTGACACCAGCTGTATCTTCCTTTATACAGAAGAGGATCATGTATCATATACACCTGACAAAAGGAAGATCCTCTGTAGAGTAGGGGTTCTGAGATGGAGGAAAATCAGCAGCATACTGCAGATGGACAGCATAAGCCCAGTACTGTCATAGCCAGTATTCCAGTTGACCCTCTCCAAAAGAATAACTATGAGTTTTACTTCGTACAGGTTCACAGGATGCACATTACCTGGAGACTATGATGCTAAGAGGAAGGACAGAGAGGTGACTGACCTTAATCAATAACATCTTGACAAAGTTTAAGAAGACTGGAAGATCGCAGCCTGTTCTTAGAACAAACTTCTCATATGCAGAGAACCAGTATATTCTCATATACATAGTACCAATCCTATGGGAATGAATAAAGGTACTTGAATCACTGCATTGATTCACTGCATTGGTAAAGACGTGGTTTTTGCTACAGCACAATTCTGT
This sequence comes from Pachyramphus minor, assembly GCA_013397135.1. NCBI lineage: Eukaryota > Metazoa > Chordata > Aves > Passeriformes > Tyrannidae > Pachyramphus > Pachyramphus minor. Next base: position 132,852 of record VYXB01005582.1, read on the forward strand.
GACTTCCACTCTATTAATGGCACAGCACATTTCTTTCATGCATCACCACAAGTGTGTACAAAATACTCCCCATATTTTAAAAATTCTTGTTAAGTACTCAGATCTCTCAATTGCAGGGTAATACATACAGGTTGGCATTACTCACCAACTTCTTCTAGAGACTGTTAGTCATGTATTTGTGATGTGGGATGCATTTAATAAATGTCAGTAATTATATGCTCTGGACAGCTGATACACAGGTTATATAAATGCTAAATTATTTTAAGGAAATAGATTTATTTCTATAGATGCCAGAGGAACACAAGAAGTTAAAGAATAATATAAATTGCATACTTTTCAATAATATACCCGTATTACTCTGGCATGATTAGAATTATGGAGGAGCAGTAAATATAAAATAGGTGTTCCAAGTCCTGTTGAGCTAGATTTTGAAAGAGAAAATTTTTAGTCTGTTGACGAGCACACAAGAAGCTGTAGCTATCATATTACAGTTGCACCCTGAAAAATAACCACATACCACAGCCTTCCTATTCTATACACAGTAGAAACACTGCAGTAAGATGTATTATTGTAATATTGCTGGCCATATTTTATCTGATTTGGGTAACAACAGCTGTTGAGACTTGGTGTACAATCTCAAGCATGATCCAGCAATTTAAGAGTTATGGATGTCCTTGTACACCTTCCCCTCTACTCCTTCTCTATCATTCCTGTCAATAGCATGGTAAAGACCAGCGCTGGACCTGTACTAGAACCATACATCTGACCACAGTTTTAGGAAGAAAGAGCAGTTTTAATTGGATAACATACTTTTTGCCTGATTTTGAAACCTGACATTGTTCAGATACCATAATTTTCTTAACTCATCCTGATATAATGTGTGAATATTATTTCTCCGCATTGAGTTTCTGCTAGAACAAACTTAAGTTTTCAAATGATTCAGATGCCATTCATGGTAAGTATGAAATGTCACGGTATGAATACATGAATCACAGAACAATTGCAGTTGGAAGGGACCTCTAGAGATCATCTAGTCCAATACCCCTGCCAAAGCAGATTGTCCCAGAGCAGGCTGCACAGGATCACCTCCAGGCAGGTGACATTCAACCACAACCTCTCTGGACAGCCTGTTCCAGTGCTCTGTCACCCTTATAGTTAGGAAGTTTTTCACCATATTAAGATGGAACTTCCTGGGATTCAGTTTGTGCTTATTGCCCCTTGTCCTGCCACTGTGNTACCCCTGCCAAAGCAGATTGTCCCAGAGCAGGCTGCACAGGATCACCTCCAGGCAGGTGACATTCAACCACAACCTCTCTGGACAGCCTGTTCCAGTGCTCTGTCACCCTTATAGTTAGGAAGTTTTTCACCATATTAAGATGGAACTTCCTGGGATTCAGTTTGTGCCTATTGCCCCTTGTCCTGTCACTGTGCACCACTGAAGAGAATCTGGACCCACCCTCTTGACACTTGCCCTTAAGGTATCTGTAAGCATTGATAAAATCCCTGTCAGTTGTCCCTTCTCCAGGTTAAACATGCCCAGGTCCCACCGCCTGCTGGCAGTGCTCTTCCTAATGCACTCCAGGATACCATTGGCCTTCTTGCCCACAAGTTCACACTGCTGGCTCATAGACAGCTTGTTCTCCACCAGGCCCCCAGGTCCTTCTCTACAGAGCTGCTTTGCAGGAGGTCAGCTCCCAGACCGTACAGATTCATGAGATTATTCCTCCCCAGGTGCAGGACCCTGCATTTGCCTTTGTTGAACTGCAACTCCTCAACCTGTCCAGGTCTCACTGAATGGCATCACAGCACTCTGGGGTATCAGTCACTCCCCCCTGATGAAAATAAGTATGAATACAGGCACAGATCATTTTTATGCATTTTTAAGCACTCTCTGTAACACTGTGCATTGTAGTTCTGCATGGAAACAAATTGAAATTTATAGCAGTGATCTGCAAGATGAGATTTTTACTGAGTGTGAGAAAAAAACATACAAGTTTTCTACTTTAACAAAGAACTGCATCAACAAATTTTTCACAGGAATTATATCTTAAAAGCTTGAATAAAATTCATGTCAGATCTGATAGCTTACAAAATTTTAACTCAAATTGAGTTACCTTTTAGTCACAGAAGCCCTTTTAACAGCACTATTTTCACCTGGGAATCTTTATATTTCAAAATGTATACGAAAAGGCTGCATTATTAATGATGACTACACTGAAGAAAATTTCTAAAGTGCTGGTTAACAGCCAACATTGCAAATTCAGGCAGAACTTACATATATATGCTGCAGATAGCCATGAGGTAAACTCCAGAGTTATAGTTTTGGAGTTCAGGAAAGCAGACACTGGTTTACTGGGTATAAGGGAGAGGGAAAATTGAAGACAATATAGTAATGGAGAGGGAAAATTTGAGACTATTATATAGTGGACACCACATTAATTTCATTTGATTAAAAGGGGGAACTTTTGAGTGAGTTTCAGAACAAGTCACCTCATTTTTCAGAAAGACCAGGATTTTTAGCAGAATGACTGTTTGGGTAAGCATTGAGTGTCTTGAATTGAAAGACACCAAAAAAACTCAAAACAAAAAGGATCATCTCAGAAGCAAAATCAAGGACTGAGAAAGAACTGCTTGGGCAATTCAGGATAAAATTAAAAAAGCCCAGGCCAACTGGAGATAAGACCAGCATGGAACATTAAGGGTGAGATGGGTTCCAACACATATGAAAAAGTTCAAAGAAAACATGGGGCATTTTCTGAATGTAACTGAGGCATGGCACATAAAACCTGAAGTATTCAGTGGCCTCGGTGCACGGTTTAGGTACCAAAGGAGCAGGTAATACTGGAAGAGAAGTAGTTCACCTAGAGAACATCAACATACTCATGAACACACAGTTCAATCCAGTTGGCAGCTGGATTGTTCTGCAGTTCAGCAGTGGTGTTCCCAAGGCTCGGTATTGGGGCCAATTCTGTTTACTGTCTTATCGGTTNCTGGCAGCTAGTCACCAGTGGTGTTCCCAAGGCTCGGATTGGGGCCAATTCTGTTTACTGTCTTATCGGTTCTCTGGATGAGGGGATCCTGCGCACATTGATAAACACTGGGCAAGTAACAGATCAGTCTCATAAGCATACACTTTTCAACTAATGAGAATTACAACCTTGCCTAAGGATGCACAATTACCTGTGGGAACCATTCACATGGCTTTAGTAGTTGAATAAAATAAAAGCATAACAAAAAAATGAAATTTGAAATATGTTGGTCTTTAGCTGCCCTGGAAAATAAAACAAGCAAAAATAAATCTGTGTACTAATTAATAAAATCCATTTTTTTTCCTCGAGACAGGCACTATAACCTGCATGCTTTAAGATGCTTGAATTTTAATTTCTTCTTCCTGAGCTCTTCTTTAAACTGAATACTCAAATATAAAATGCAAGTGTGACACCTGTATTTAGTTTATTGCAATACTCAATGTAGAAATGGGAAAACCAATTATTTTCCAAATCCTACCCTAATAAAGATCTAATTTTTTTAATAGACCAGTCTCCAGTAGAAGAGAAGCCCTCCTGTCTTCTGGATAACCACAGTCTGGTAGTTATGGCAGTTTTCTTTCATCTCTTAAATGCTCATTAAAATGTTAACTATACAATTTTTAGAAATGCTGTTGACATTACTACAAAGCTTGATCCAAAGTTCAGTAGTAAGAAATAGGTAATTCCAAAAGGTGATTCACTCCTTTATTTTAGATGCCTATCTAAGAATGGCACAAATTATTCCCCATAGCTGCTTGTCTTACTTTAATAACAAAAAAAAATGGATAACTAGCTAAGATGAAGTGGGTAATATGAATATGATTGAAGCTAGATTAGAAGTATTGCACTGAGGTTTTTTTTTAACTTCAATTGGCTTTGAATTGGGTTTATCATATTTTTCTATCACAGTACCTAAACATTTAAAAGAAAAACAAACTCATATGAAATTATTTCAATATCGATCAGTGGAATTTGAAGTGGCTTGAATCAAGAAGTACCTCACAAGTCTTTTCTAGTAGGGTTTAAAGAAAATATCCTTTAAGAGCTGACCTACAAATCTGACAGAACCTGTCTGTGTATTTCAAAGATAAACTTTAATTCCACAAAATCTATTTTTTAAATACCATTGGTTTGTGGGAAACGTTAGAATAACATCTAAATAAAATATTTGGTATTAACACAGGAGATGTTTTAAGAAATACTAAAACACTACCTGAAGATAATAGTAGTGAAGAAAAGAGGATTTCACACACCTACATAATTCATTCTATGGCAGGTATGAATCTGATATTTTGGAGATGGACTGTAACATACAGGGAGCTGAGATAACCATTAGATTAGGCACCTAACTCCAAGAAAAATAAAGCTTTCTTAGATGACTATCACCCTTAGTATAGAAAGTATTTTTTCTGTTATATTAGTTTAACTACCAACGTATAGTGGTAGTGACTACCCAAAAAAAAACATCCATACTGGTAAACCAATGGGAAAGTTTGTGACTTCCAGCAAGAAGAAAAGGCTCCTTCTCCATCTGCAAATATGCAGTTGCAGAATGAGTAGAAACAAGTGAGGAGGGAAAAGTTCTATCAGCATGTAGGGTTCCTGAGCCTGTCTCATGGATCAGAACCAGTGCCATCCAGAGAAAGCGTCAGGTGTCCATCGACATGGGTGCCCAGGTGGTGTTCTTGCCAATTCTGTTAGTGAAGGGAATGGGACAGGAATGGATGAATGTTAACATGGCTTCCAAGCTGGGATGTTGCAGACATTACTTTGTCTCTTATGGCTGTGACACCTTGTTTGAGAGAGATTGACCAGCAGGGGCAGCATCCACATGACAATATGTAACGAGAGTATCTGCCAACAGGCTTGCTGCTAGCAAGCAGAGCTTTAAACTAGGTTTATTAGGCAATGATGACCAAAGTCCAAAGAGAAATGGTGGGACAGAGGGTTGGAAATAAGCACCTAGAGTATAACATGATAGGAAAGGTATTTCTTCAAATATGTCAAACATTCAGTCAGTTCTCTTGTTAACAATACAAAGAAGCACAATGAAGTTACAGGGATTGTTCGACTCCCTGGGATGTTTTCATGAATACCAGATGGAATCCACAAAGAGATTAGTTAGATGAGACACAAAGGAGAATCTATTATTATTTTTATTAAAAGAGCTGAGATAAATATCTAGGATTAAAAGAAAAAGGAGTATCTCAAGAAACTAGTTCTTTGCTATTACTTTCAGATAATAAAAATAATGGTGTTGCCAACTGGGAGAAGTGAGAGTGATTCCTATCACTCATCTGAGACAAAACAGGCAAAGACAAGCATGCAGCTGGTTTTCAGAGAAACATATCTGGGAAAATTAAATTACCTTATATCCTTTACCCTGTCATAGAAAATGCTAGTCAGATTTGGATTCTATTTGAGACTATAAAATTAATATGAAATAGGTTCTTAAAAACAGTAATTTTGTTGCAAAATCGGAATTGCCTAAGCTGCAGAGTATCACTGGCATGGTTGAAAATCAAATAAAATTACAAATAACAAAATAGCTGCTCTATCACTTCAGCAACTTCAGCTGAAGTGAACTGGAACCCACTTATTTGAAGTTTTAAGTACTCAGAGCTCAACACTTTTAATTTGTACATAAAATCTACAATTAAATAATTTTATAATACTTAATTGAAAAATTGGTAAGAAGCTATCGTCTGTGAACTCTTCAACAATCTGAGGTTCAAAGGATTATTTTACTTTTTTGATGTCCTTAAGCGGTTTGAAGATGTACTGGGTTGACCTTTGCTGGCTGCCAGGTGCCCACCAAAGCTGCTCTATCACTTCCTTTCTCAGCTGCATAGGGTTGACAAAATATAAGGAAAGGCTTGCGGATTGAGCTAAGGACAGGGAGCAATCACTCACCCGTTACTGTCATGGGCAAAACAGACCTGACTTGAGGAAATGAATTTAATTTGTTGCTAATCAAATTAGCACAGGATAATGAGATATAAAAACAAATCTTAAAACACCTTCCCACCACCCTTCATTTCTTTCTGGGCTCAACTTCACTACTGAATTCTCTACTTCCTCCAACCCAAGCAGTGCAGGGGACGAGGGAATGGGGGCTCTGGTCAGTTCATCACGCAGTATCTCTGCCACTCCTTCCTCCTCTTTCCCTGTGTCAGAGAGCATACTCATTCATCTATAAAACTATCAAAACCAACCTATTCTTCAACCTTACTGAGACTTACCCATCTCATGATAATCTCTGTGAAGCACTATGACTTTGTATGTGTAAAAGAATGCTGAATTCCTGAGGCAAGATATTACTGATATTATTAAACACTATATTCTATATAGAAATTAGAATTAAGCAAACTAAGTGCTAGCCGTAGTCATTATCACTGGCAGTCATATTTGAAGAGTCTTGCATAACTTCCCAGTTACTGAATGGCTTTTTTTCTCAAAATTATATACCACATTATTGGAGAATGTTTAGATTAATCAGTCAACTGACCATACATAGCTACTACTTACAGTCTGTAGTCACTTGCAGGCAGAGCCATTCAGCAGGATTTGTTAGAATCACACAACACGGAAGGCTTTAAATGTTAACCTCCTTAAAGAGTGCCTGCAAATGACTATGTCTGCTGTGCAAAGAAGGGAGGGAGACAAAACAATGGCTCTGTGTTTTCATCTTCCTAGGATGGTTACTGGCAATATTAGTTGTATTAAGTATGGTAAATGCTTCACAGAACAGCATAGTTCTTAATGCTTTTCTAAGGTGTAAAAATACATATACAAGCCAGTCTGTTTCAGTCTGTATAAATTCCATTTATATCACTTTATTTTGATGAAGACACGTTTTGTATGGTTCTATTAAAATTATAATAAAGGATGAAATTGGTTCATAGGAATTCATAAAAGAAAAGAACTATGGATCTAAGAATAAGAAACAAGTATACTGGCACAAGCAGCCCACTTTGCAAGAAGGTGACTGGAAAGACATCTAAATCAGAAGAGACTTCTCACAGCACAGGAAATGTAAAGCAAAGCTCCACATAGTCTGGTCTAATCATTGGTTATAGCTTAGACTGGGAAATTGAACTACCTGAATACAGGCCATACTGTTCTGCAAAGAGAATATAGCAAGAGATGTGAGATTATTCATGACCATACTCAATCTAAGAGATGTTGTGTCAAAGGCTGGTTGTAACATTAGGTGAGGTGGAACCAAAGAGACACAGTGAACTCTAGGAATCCAGGTTTTAAAAATTTACTTAGCTCTACATAGAACAACTAAGAACAAACTCCAGAAAAAATGTAAGTCATATTTATGAAAAGATAATGTCTTTTTACATAAAATATATTTTTAAAACCAAAATGGCTTTCACCAGTACACAGAAAATATTAATACTCTCTGAATTACACTACAGAACATTGTAAGACATAATTTCTATAGAATTCAATCAGTAGTTAGCAGTATTAAAATAAAACTGCTAGCAATACTCAGGTGTTCAATTAGAGGAGATCTCTGCTGGTAAGAAGCTGTGAATTTCATCAATATTTGAAAAATTTCTGAAAAAAGTCCCTGTCTTTTCATTGCTGTGTTAGGTTTACCTGAACATTAACAATGCAGTAGCTTACAGAAGAAATGTCTGCAAGACTGCAAAACACTGCACTGGGCTGCAGCAAATTTCTACTACGGTGTGTTGCTGCAGCAATACAAACAATCACTCTTAGGCATAAAAAATAAATAATAATCAGAGAAAGTCTACAAAATCAGCAACGTAGTGGACACAGTATTACATATCACCTTTCTGGTGCTAGAGACATGGCGGTTGAGCTGATAGCAACTTGTTTCTCACCACCTTACTTATTCACCTTTTCTCTGCTTTAGCTTGGTAATGGATTTCTGATAAACACTCCTGTTAGAAAGCAATCATTCAGTCTCAGATTGTGAACCAGGGGATCACCTGTGGATCTAAGACAGCTGCCAAACTGTCAGAAATGGAATGGGAGTAGAATTCACAGTTAAGGCAGAAGCACAATTTAAAGGAAATCTCACATTTCTGTTACTTACATTGCCTAAGACTGAAAGAATACTACAAACTATTATTGGAAGAATGACAAAATCTCTCACATGACAAAAAAATTATCTCATTGTAACTATAAGAGTCTCAGATTTTCAAGATTATAATCCATAATTTACAGCTTATAATCAATGCTGTGACAGACAAGTAGAGTGTGAGTTTGCATGTACATACGCTCATTATCTATTTCCCTTCACACAGGAACTCTGAATCTGTTCTGATTTTGTGGAAGTTAACTATGGATTTATTTTCAAATACTAGCATTTTTTAACAGCTGCAGCTTTTAACAAGTAAGCATAGCTGAAATAAATAAAATAATCAGCAGTCCACAGTGTAATTGACAGAAACAAAAGCATTTAAATTGATGTTTATATAAATGACTTTATGCCAAAACCAAATAGAGCTACGTTGAATCTCGATGCATTTTTAGCTTTGTAACAGATACATTGCTGAGTTCAGCCTATTATCCTATGCACTCTCATCCTACTGATTTGTTTTTACAAAGCTTTATTGTTTCATGTCCTAAAAAAAACCTAAATAGCTTGACAATACAGCTATGAATTTAAGTAAACATATATTTAAACAAATTTACCAGTACTGTATTTGATAGTCAACAAATGCAATACTCAAAGGCAATTTTATTTTTTTTAATAGATCAAAGGTCTTATTCCAATAAGAAATTTCTGCCTGGAGCCCTTTTTAGGTGAGTGTGAGCAAATAATTCGATACTTTTTAAAAAAATGTTATTTTAAGTCTTGAAATTATAAGAAATTTCAATTATAGGGAACTTCCAATTGATTTTGCCAAGGAAGGTTGGATCCTTGAGATATCTTCCAACCTGGTATTCTATGATCTAATTTTCCCCTCCTATAACTTACCCTTACTTAAGCCAGCATGCTAGGGCTGTGCAGAAAATTGAAGAGAGCTACTAATTACAGACCAGTTCTCTTCACAGCTGTAAGATTCTCAATTCAATCAAATTTCATATTATCTGACACAACTAATTTACCAGTCAAATAAACTATGCTAATGAATAATTAAAAGACTGGTACTGCACTAATACAGTAATCATGTGCTCTCATCCAGACTTCACTGAAAAGCAATGAAAGAAAAATACAGACCAAAGAATTTAAGGACCTCTAGATCCATGCTTTACTGGATCTGGGTGCACAAGCAGTGGGAATCAAGTTGCTTAAACACTGGCTTCTAGTGACATTTTGTCCTGAATTCCAGTTGTTGGCCCAGTAGGCATGTATTCACTTGGATCCTGTGTTGTATTTGGCAGTTCCCAGTAGATGTCTTAAATACACTAGAGCATATCCAGATTATACAAGAGACCAATCTTCAGGCAACTGCACTGACACGTCAGAGAAGTGATGCAATACTAGCAATGAAAAGCTTTGTCCAACAAACCAAAAACTGTATTGATGATGAAGACGTACAGAATTCAAATCACTCTTTCTTTCACAGACTGACAAAAAAGAAATTATGACAAGAACAAGAGACAGACAGTATTTTTGGGCTTCTCAAAGGGTGAGAAGGAAAGGTGCCCCAGCTGTTGCCTTAACAGCACCCAGGATAATGGGTGACCCATGTCACTCACCCAACCTGCCGTTTCTACATAGAACTCTAAAACACAGAGGTGAAAAATTTTTAATCATTGCATATTATTCCAGCACTAAGACTGGTGCATTCTCATGTACTAAATATGTACTCAAATCTGGACTAGACTGAAATTAAATGACAGCTGAGAACTCTTGACTGTGATAAAGCCATCTGCCATATCTTACAGATAAATCAATAATGGAAATATTTAAAGTCAGTGAATTTTTAAATTATGACTTAGAAACACCCTGAAACTTACTTTTCATTATGTTGAGAATTTTCTTATGACACACCTAAGTAGCTATTCTCCAGTGAGAACAACTCTTTTTAAGAAAAATCACATTCCTAATTGTAAAGATGGCATTTTTTGACTACTGGAAGAATTTTTCAGAATTTCTCTTTCAGAAAAAGCATAAATATTACCCCTATTCCATGTGTAACACTATCGTATCACTCTTCAAGGTGAACTGAACTGTATTATTGGAAACTTCCTCAATAACGATTTACTTAAGCTCTAAATGAATATTCTTATAACTAAAGATTAACTGTTACTCTATTAAAATATTCTACAGATAAAAGTCAATATATCAAAAATACTACATCCATTTACCCCAACTTTCTTATGCAAGCACATTTATGAACAGATGGTTGGGTTCTTGAGCTTATACTAGCTGCAGAAAGGATTTAGAGGTCAATGAAAAATGCTAATTTTACCTGGGAACTGATCATGCGCTGTGACGAGCGAGCAATATTAGCTGGCAAGCCAAAAAAGTCAGGTTTATCATCTTCTGGAAGGCTTTCAATAATATTGCGATAATCCTGCATTAGAAGAAAAGAATAGACATAACTGGGGGAACCTTTTATTCAGCTCATGAAAAATAACAGTGTATGCTGAAAAGAATTTCATTAGGTGCACTGCATAACACAAAGATTAAAATAAATATATAAGACATGAGATATGTTGGTAATCTTATTTACAGGTTTCTTCATTTTATTTATCAAAAACTATCTTCTTTTATAGAGTATTTTCACTCTAAAAGAGCAAAAAGCAGTTCTGATTACAGTGATGCTATTAACTGAAAATAAAAATATGCCAAGACTGTCCCTGAAAAGTAGTTACAATACTTCTGTTGAAAACTTAAAAGCAAAATTAATGACAAAATAAAAAAAAAAAAAAAAGAAAAAATATTTCCCCATTTGGAATTCTAATAAGCACTCACTTCTATTTAAATGTATGAAGATATTATCACTCGAAGAAAGTAAAATAATTTTGGTAAAAATAGGTTTGCATAATATGGAGATGCAGAATAGCATTAATAGTGATTACAATGTAAGAGTCACTAGAGGTGTCCTCTTGCACAAAAGAGAAGGAGGTTTTTCAGACTAAGGTAGACTAATAGTGCTGGACATCTCTTTTATTGTGATTTAAAGGCAAGAATATTTACTATTTGAAAGTCTGGCTGCATCCTCTTGCACTGTGTCATGTGCATTTTGTCTTTGCTTGCAGGAGCATGTGCTAGATAGACACACTTTAACATGGCACCTCACCTCAGAAGTGACAAGAGGAGCAGATCTCTACACCAAACACTAAGAGAACACTAATTTAGTAAGATACATAATTGCAAATAACTTAAGTAAACAAAGTTAGTTTTGTTTTGTTTTTTTATTAGTGTTCTACTAATCAAAACTGCTTGCAGAAAAGTACTGAAGATACAGAACTATAAATTCTTACATAAATAATCATATAAGATAACAAGAGATATTAAATGCAGTGTAAGGTAGAAAAAAGGTTCATCTACTTGACCATACTATCTACAAGAACAGAGATCAGCTTGGTTTGTTTATTCCTTCCCTCTTTATGATATTAACTCAGCACATCTATAGAAAATAAAAAATATCAGTCATATTAGAGTAAAAAGTAAAAAATAAAAACTCAAAGGGCCAAAAAACAAACCCCAAACCTAAACAGTCAGAATTCACGTAAAGAATTCCAATGACAACAATTTACTTTAACTGGGATAATTCTGTTTACATCAACTCATATTAGAGGTCTCCTATGAAATCCTAAATTAAAATGCAAATGAATCTTAATCATAGTAACAACAATAATAGTATATGAAAGGATAGGCACAGTTCAGTTCTTTAGACTCTCTGATTTTCACTAAAGGAATACTAAAGAAGAATCAGAATCCATATTTATCACCAAATAAATGTCATACACCCTCCATGGCATGTCTGCAGATTGTCAGAATGTTGATATATTTTGGAAATAAGAAGATATATTTAGATTTTCCTATTTCATCTAGAAGTTGTAGGAATGTTTAGCAGTCTTTACAAAACTACTGTGAATATACTAATTAAATAAAAACGTAATTATATCCTTCTTTTTCATAAATTGACCCAATTTCTTTTATACTCAATTCTTCATAGCTATGCTGCTCTGCACCACAGTCCAATCACATATAAAAAAGAACAGTGAATGAACAACTTAAGAGTTAGTGCTCCACACAAAAGAAGTCCTGAAGAAATAAATTGGATTGTAACTCTGGTTTTCTTTGTGGAAGTATTTCAAGAATAATTCCTGAAAATAAATTAATTTTTAGGTGATAGAAGATGTATACCTACCAAAATACTGCAGGAATTCGGTAGAGAGATCGAACATGGGAAACTAGTCATCTTCTTGCCTCTAGCATTTAAACCACCAATGATTCGTGAATTGAAAAGCTGCTTCAAGTAAGAACGAAGAACCCTCATATCGAAGTAATTATCTACACGGCCTCCATAAATTGCATTTTCAAACAAGCCATGCACAAATTCCCACTGAAAATCTTTGAAACCTATTAATTAATTAATTAATATTAGTTTTATATCACTGGATAGCATTGCATTATAAGCATTTCTTCTTGTCACTGCAGTTCTTCAGCCAAATAAGAGACATGAACACATCAAATAATTAATTTCTAATTATTTTTCGTCTATATTATCAAACAGTAAAAGTTGCTGGAAGTTGGATAAGTTTGTAAATATCTGTCATTGATAAAATGAACACTTCCTGTATTTCAAAATGAATTTTTCGAAACAGAACTTAAGTCTTGAAGTGCTTTTTGAACCAATTGGTTATATGCATTAGTTATATGCATTTCAGAAATTATGTTATTAAGACTTTAATTATGTGCTCCTTTGTCATAAATAAAATTTTATACACCATTTTGTATGATGGTACCATCTGATCTCATAAAATCCACTGACTGATTAAATCAAAAGCAGACCATGCTCAAAATAGGTAAGATTACTCAAAATGTCATCTTTCAAACACAAAAAGGTCCAGGTTAGACACTTTACCAATCATTATAAATCACACAATATAACATACAAAGTTAAGCATGTTACTAGTAACTTCCTGGTCAGGTTGATGTTGCATTAGATTATTCTGGTTCACCCACAAGTTCAAAATATCTTATTTTTCCTCCATTCTGTCATAGTTGTCCAAAATAACTACATGGGACAATGATCTACTTAGCTTTCATGTACAGTTCAAAGCTTGATTAGAAAGGTGCTTCTTAAAGTCCGTTGAAAAAAGGAAGTGGCAATTATTTGAAGAGGGGGTTTATTGGTGGTAACTGTTGTTTCCTAATACTTCAATCATTCTTTCATAAGAAAAGCAATAATGATGATTAGATCAATGATTATTGATTAGTTAATGATTCACTCTCTTTACACCACTGTCTGTTTCAAGTCTGTGTAACTAAGCTCTAATTTCTGAAGTACTAATAATCCACAAATTCCATTTAAGTCAATGATCATAAATTAGCTCTAAATATCAGTTCCTAACTTTACTTTGAAATTATACAAAATGCAAAGATTTAAAAAAAATTATCTTTACCATATTAAACTCCTACACTACTTAATAGAACAATAAAGTCGGCTCCATCTGAGTTTCAATATGAGGGATTCATTCATATTCAATTCATTTTCAATTAATTTATTCAATATACAGGGTGTTCATACTAGGAAGGAATGGAGACACAAGATTCCATCTTACCGGCAGCCCTGTATTTCCTATTTGTTCCTCTGGACTCAAGAAGCTGAGCAGGACTTCTTGGGCCCCGAGAAATTATTGGTTTACCAAAAAATCAATCTGTGATGTTTCTAGCTTTGCTCACTGTTGATGAACTCTGCAGCATCTCCACTCTTATCTGAGCACTGTAAAAGATAAAGCTATTCATGCAACATCCCTGCTAACGGGACTTTCTTTAAGACGTGACTTACCCTCAAAAAGTGTGTCAATAATGTCAAAACCAGCACGGAGATCAGATAAAGAAAATTCATAAAACTTGGTCCAACCCTATCATTAAAAGAAACCCAAAAATTTAATTAGTCACACAATGATGATCATGAAGTAAAATACCAGTATTATGTGATTACTGAATGCTGTACAGTACTAAATACTGAATGAAAAGGAAACAACCTGTGCCCTCTAAAGTGCATTTTTTGAAACATTAATTTTGAAATATTAGCTCTACCACTGCATTTAGTTTTACATACTGACACAAACCGGAATCCATTGAGCATGAAGAATGTAAACTTAAGTTTATTTTATTTCCTAACTTATTTACTTCAACTAAAAGTTGCTGACATCTGTGACTAGATCATTCATTGAATTATGATTTTATTTCTGAAGGCCTTTCAGTATTTCAGGACATAGGAAGGATTTTCATAAATAGGACTGATTCTTCAAAAAGAGTCCTTACTATACATTCATCATCTTACTCCTTAATTCATGTAATTTCATTTCTGACTAAAAAAATTATGAGAAAAGCAATTACTGCTACTATTGCAGTAAAAATGCTGTCATATGCATATTTTAATTATTTGCAGATTTACCTCCTTTCTGTTCCTGATGGCACTACTCTTTATGTACTACTAACATGTAGTGTGTACGTAATTGTCACAAAAAGCTTTCAATGTAAATGGATAAGTATAAATAAAAATTGATATATGATACAGAATTTAGGAAATCCAGAGCTCAAAGGTACATTCTATTGCTGTACCTTCTTATGGTTCTACCTTTGCATATGGTTCGTATCATAGCAACACGTGCATATGACTCACGATGTGAAGTGCACAAATGTGTCAGATAACCTTGCACACTCTGGGATTAACTGCAGTCCATCAATGTTAGAAAAACCACCACTGTTTGCACAAGACAAACACAATTACAGAGGAATTAAAGAGAAAGCAGTAATCCTATCTTGTGTTACTTGAAAACCTGGTGCTAACTGAAAATAAATTTGAACAAAGGAGAATTCATGTGTCAGTTTAGTACTTTAAATATTTTCACCTATTATACTCTTTAACACCATATTCAAAAGCCTTCTACTGCAAGAGGCAAACAACTTTACAAATCACAAAGTCAAAACTAGCAAAAAACTCTCTAATGTTCCAGGCTATGCCAGTAATTGCATCCATAGTCTAAACAGAATAAAATAAACAAGACATACAGCAGTTTGGTGGTTGGGGTTTTTTGTCTGTTTAATTTAAGCATCTGCAGCCATAAAGAAATGCTTACTTTAAACAAAAATTTGTCTAAGAAAAAAATCCCACTCTCTGGAAACCAATATAAACCTCACAAGAAATGAATACCTTCCCTTGTTCTTCCTTCTCCTTGAAAAGGGTTTGTGTATAGAAAGAGTAATGTCACCTCCTCCTTCCTACCAAAGTGTCTCTTGTTTATTTCCATAATATTTTTTCCTGTCCCAAGCAAACAGGATTCACGGAACCTTTTGTGTGGCACTTCAATTCTTTATCAGTATCAGTACACGAATCACAAAATAACCCCATGCAGGCAGGAACAATTTTCAGACAGACAGGAATTGAGGTTACCAAGACCTTATTTTGCAATGAATTCAAAGGCTATGAAGGCAGGCACCAAAAGTTTCCAAATTTTTCTCGTTTCTGAACATGGCCCAACATATACTTAATGAAAAATACTTCCAAGTATAGAAGCTAAAAAATGGGGTAAATTTTTAAAAAGGTAGCAAATAAAATATTACCTGAGGGATATAGTTTCTTCTTTCTTGACATACAGCATGAAACCATGCTAAACAAAAGAGAGAATGTGCTCGAGACAAATTTCCCTTTTTATTGATTTGCTCTGGTGTCCAAGATTCATACGTTCGCATGAGATTCTTTTTGAGGCCTGGAGGTGCCTGCATTGGAAGGCAAGACACTGTTCTAGACAGAAAACCTGGTATTTTTATGTGCTATTTTCTTAAATTCTAACCTAAAATTTATAACTTAATGAAATGACAAACAATGTTTAATAAAATAAAATTTAACAAGAAAAGGATTTGTTTGTAATAAATGGCCTAATGATTCTATACTGAAAATAATTTCAACATACTGCAGGAAATTGTAACCAGGACCAACTTACAGGACTGTACTACTTTAAAGGAACTTAGTGTCAAATTGTTTTATGCCATCGCCTCACTCTGTTAGCTAGCATATAGATATGGTATAGACGTATGATAAAATGTTGGCTCTCTTATTTAGTGGTAGGTAATGTTCAAAACCACTAGAAATAACTGCATTTAAAGTGTATATAATAACAGAAATTACAGTGCTTAAAAGTAAAAACTACTGGATACTCAGCCATTCTCCACTTATTTCCAAGTGTGAAGGCAAACATAAATTTTAAAGAGATTTAAATTACACTTTTGTATTTCTAAGAATGTTCTTTGCTCTTTCTTCTGAAAAATGGTTGTTAATGTTTCCATAAGATTACCATAGTTCCATATGTTGCTTATGCACACTTCTGAAAAATAACTGCAAAATACTGTAGTAAATTGACTTTTTCTTTTAATATCTGCATCTAGATTGGTAACAGTTAAGGGACATACTACAACCACATAAGAATCAAATATCATTCACCAAGTCATTGTCTATCATTGCCCTTTCATGGTAACAAAATATTTACTAAAATGAAAAAGGAAACAAAAGAACTTAGAATATTGCATTTGTGTAAAGTTCCAATTATTCCAAAGATAGTGGGACGACTAACTTCTGAAGGTTAAATGCAAAGAAATGTGATGATTCTACACAGTCCTGCAGTTTCTGTACCACTGAAGGGCTCAATATAAACAAGAAGGTATTCCAGAAGCTTAAAAACACTTCCAGTCAATGTAAAAGTATAACAATTTTGGATTCTTGAAAGTCAGCAACATTGGACTCTAAAAGGTAAGAGTTTCTCAGTTTAGCTGTAGGCACAATCTCCACACTCCAAAATGAATGGATGAGTTAGTAGCACTCCTATCAGTGATTTCTATAATGGACACTACTGCTTCAGTGCATTCCTGATTAGACTACTTTCCAATCAGTTGGAGGAACACGGTCCTAGTTATTCCTTAAATTGAACCATTTCAAAAGCAAAGCTCTCAATTTTGAGTAAAGTTATGTTCTGCTGTATGGGAGGAAAGCCATTTTTGCTGAAACGGTCCAGTGAATATAAAGCTATGGGCCCAAAAAGGAAAATAAGAAAGTGGAATTCTGTGATCTTCATATGAGGATGTTCATCAAGACGGAGAAATTCCTCATTTGCCATCCACGTAACATCATCTGTGTAGGATTTTGCTTT
The DNA here is from genome assembly GCA_013397135.1 of Pachyramphus minor. NCBI lineage: Eukaryota > Metazoa > Chordata > Aves > Passeriformes > Tyrannidae > Pachyramphus > Pachyramphus minor. The sequence continues at coordinate 150,203 of VYXB01005582.1, forward strand.
TAAGAAACACTGATTAAATGCACAAAAGAATTTGGAGCACAAGACAGAACAACTACTTTCCCTATTTAAACTTATTTTCAGTTCAAACATTCAATTGGAAAAAGTATATAGGAAAAAATTTATCTCTCAAGGTAAATTCATAGCATTTTTTGAAATATAAGGTAAAGTCATTTATTCTATCCAAACATATAGTTTAGTATACACCCAGATTTGGTTCATGTAAAAATCTAATAAAAATTTTTCAAACACATCTTACTTCATAAGTTATTTTCAGACTTGATTGAAGCAAAATCGGAGTAAATTTTGGATGAACTTCGGTAGTAAGCCACAGACGAAAGTTCGGTTGAGGGCGTAATGTATTCAGTTCCTATTAAAGAGATGATATATATTGAAAAAGGTTCTGAGGTGTTTTTTTTTTTAATACACAGAACAGTATTTGCAAAATTATGATACCCTGGATTAGAAAGTTAGGCTTATCTAAAAAAGTCTACAATTGCTTTTACATATAAGGTTATTCAAAAGACTATGGTTCAAGATGTCTCCACACATTCTATCATCACTGTGCTCAGATCTGAAGCTCATCCTAGCTGTGTCAAAATATTTGCACCTTTTCCCCAGATACTAAATTTGGGGGATAAAAATACATAGCAGTTCTTTACCTCTTTTAAGTACAAAAACACCAGAAGGCTACATCTCAAAAGATGAAGGCTTGCAATGTGGGCTGATCTCAATGACTTTCAACAACTGTACAGCTATATTAATGTCTTTCTCTTCAAGTGTTTGTTGTATGAACCCCTCATGTTATCACAATTCACAGAAAACTGAGATTAGGAAAAATGAGTTCTAAGAGAAATATTGTCAAAAGTTATTTCAAATATAAAGGCTTCACAAAAGGATGCAATTATTGAATATGGACACACACTGCTGGTGCTTTAGGCGCAGCTGAAACAAGACATATTTTCAATTGAAGACACTAAAGTTGTCTCAGTTTCTACTTGCATGATACATATTCCAGTTCCTTTATCATCCTAACCCTGTACTGAACTAGCTCCAGTATGCTCATGTCTCTCTTGTACTGGGTAGCCGAGCACTGGACACAGAATTCCAGATGTGTCTCACCAGTGCCGAGTAGAGGGGAAGGATCACTCCCCTTAACCTGTTGGCAACACTCTGTCTAAAACAGCCCAGGAGGTCAGTCGCTTTCTTTGCTGGCTCATGTCACCTTGTTACCCACCAGGACTCCCACGGCTTTTCTGCCAACCTGCTTTTCAGCCAGTTAGTCCCCAGACAGTCTGGCTGGCCAGAGCTAATCCTTCTCATGGGAAGCACTTGCCATTTCCCTTTGCTGAACTCCTCAGTCTACTTCTCCAGCCTATTAAGGTCCTTTTGGACGAAAGCACATTCGTCTGTTATACCAATAATTTCCTCCAGTTTTTTATCATCTCTACTTGCTGAGGATACACTTTGTCCCATTACTCATATCATTAATTAAGATGTTAAACCATGTTGGCCACAGTACCAATGCCTAGAGCACAACACTGATGATTGGCCTCTGAGTGGATTTTTTTGATGTTGACAACAACCTTTCAAGTTCAACTAGGCCAGTTTTCAATCTACCTCACTGTGGTACACTCAGGTCCATATTTCATCAGCTTGTCTATGAGGATGTTATGGGAACCAAACCAAGATTTGATAATGATCCACAGCCTTGGAAGCAGGAGTTTTAGGAAAAGAAAACCAGAGAATTCTCATGCTGGTTCAAGCGTCGTTATCTGCAGTATGCATCATCTGATACTCAGTAGTTGGATACAAGATAGCTAATGATGGGAAGCTGTAAGCTGTGAAGGTATTGTTTTCTTATTGAAAAAGCTGACATTGACCAGAAGATATATTTCATCTTCTTAAATTGAAAGATTGTGAGAACTAAATTTATGTACCTGGACGGAACTGAATTATAAATGTGCAGAAGTCCCTCAGGACGATGTTCAAGCTTAAGAATTACATAGCCTCACACTTGTTAATGATATGCAAAACAGACAAGGGAATGTGCAAAGTCAAACATCAGCAAATCTCAGTCTATATTAAGCTCAGGAGAAAGTTTAACACATTCAGTATTACATTCTTGTGGAAACAATAAGAACCTCCTGACACATATCCATATTTTAATACTTATAAGATCTGAAATTTTGTAATCAGCAAGAGGCTTGCAAACACTTTACTGTTCACTACCTTGTTCAGACTAGATGACACACATCAGTGTCATCTTGCTATGCCTCTGCATTTTTTCAAAATGGATTATAGAAATGCTAAAGGTACATGCATGCCACATTGTGAGACAGATGACAGATCACATCCATGGAGTAAACATTATGAAAAAACAGAAAACTGGAAAATTAAGACTGTTGTAACTGTTCATAGGAATTCCATAATTTTCTTCTGGGTTAATTTCTTTAGAGGATTCCATAGAAATATACATGAAAAGTATGTCACATAAAATCACTTCTGGTTAGCAAGTTAATGATCAAACACGCCATAACAAAGAGTGTGTTTCTAGAAAATATTAGACATTTTAATCTCAAATTAGCAAAAACCTCTTAGTAACTCAGGCACAAGCTATACTTTGTAAAAACAAGAAGTGCTAAAAATGAAGTCTTAGAACTAAGGGAAAAAGAAATTAAATTCAAGCATACATAGATTCATAGTTCAGCAAACATGGGCAGTATCTCATAAAGTACCAGAAGTCCTAACTGGAACATTTTCCCATTCATCATGGTAGAAATACTCTACACTGTATGAAAATGAAAGTACTCACACAAAGAAAGGAGCTGCTTAGATCTGCAGCAGTTCACCTTATTCATGACTGAGAAAACCACAAAGGTGTATTTTTACACTGGAATTCTAAACATCACCACGGAAATGCCTGAAACGCTTCAGAAATGTTGCATACTAATTTTGCCTGGTTTCCAATATCTTCTTCTCTATTTGCCCTCACCTTTTCCAACACAGGAAGCCAAGCCGTAACGAGATGTAGGTTTTTTAAACAGAGCCATTCTCCATTGCATGCACATTCTTTTAGAGTTTGAATAGCCAGGTCAGCTTGGCCCTGGCCCATTGCAATCTGAAATGACAGACATAGTTGTATCAAGAACTTATCATACCTCATTTAACAGCTAAATACAACTTCATGTTTTCAATTTAGGGTGCATATATAAAAAAGGAGTGCTAAAGATAACCAGAATTTTCTCTAATGTGATAGGCTACTAAAGTAAGGAAAAGATTAAGGAAAACAGTTTTCCTTTGCAACTTCACTAATCAGAGTTTCTTAAAAAACACATTACCTAGTCTTTTTATGGCAAAAAACACACATCACTTGGTGACAGTGATGGTATTCCCTGGGAAGTTGAAAAGTAATTTAAATATCAGTGACTAAACTGTACTACTGCAGAACTGCTGATACAATAAAAACAAGAGATAAATGAGAACAAAGTTTCTTTTGACTGGAAGTTAGGAGTATTTCCTCTGAAAAGAAACACTCAGTTTTCATTAAGACGAGTGAAAAACTAAGGCTGGTCTCTTTCCAACTGGGAAATATGAATAGTTTAACATACAGTCCTTTCTTCATGTTTTATAGTACCATATTAGTTCTACCTTAGAATCTATTTGGAAGCTATACATAACAAAAACCCTGAACCAAACAAGTTGAAAATAAAGTGGTCTTAATCTGAAAAGTCTTGTCATGGCATTCTTCTCCTCTGCCTAAATAAAACTTAATATTGAAATAATTTAAAATAGCCAAAAGAAGATAATTGAAAGTCACCGGCAATATGGTGGCAGACAAATTTAGCACTCTGTTCTTTATCCCATATGAGAAATAATTCAACAGACAAGAAAAATCTGATCTTTTATATTCTATTAAAATTACATGAGAAAGTGCAGGAAAAAGTATTCTTATTAGTAGGACACCTTTCAGATTGTTTAGCTTTGAGTACCACTCCTTAATTGAATACCATACCATGCTACATTTTAAAAGTCCAACATGTAAAGAATATATAGAGATAAACAAAAATCCATGTGGCAGAGTAAGAAATATGCATTCTGCAATGTTCACAGCTAGATAGCTGGCAGTAGGTTCTTAGTATTTACAGTTTGATGGGAAAAATATATTACATCAGTGTATGTTATAGGAAAGGAACAATTTCAAGGACTAAACTTGATATTTTCCATTTCGATGTTAACCAGTGACTGTCTAGAAAACAACTTCCCCCCCCCCGAATATTCTAAATGACAGAAGGAAACAATGCTTATAGAAGCTTATAGAAGGGTATAAAGCATATTGTTACTGTGTAGTGGGACTATTAGGAAACTACTTTTATCATTAAATAATTTGAATTGGAATGGATCCTGGAAAGCCTCTAGTCCAATCTGCTCAAAATAGGGCCAGCCAGGAAAGATCAGACCAGGAGCTGAGGGTTTTGTCCAGTGGGTTATTGGGAACCTTCAAGGATGTTACATTTCTCAAAATATTTTACAGAATTTCAAAGTATTCACAAACACTGAACATTTGATTTATATCTTCAGTTGAAGGAAAAAAAAAAAAAGCAAGTCCTGTAAGCAAAGAAAATTATGAAGTCTGGTTTTCAGTGTGTTTATATTTCAATTACTCCACACTAAAAAAAGATAACATTGTAGCATGTATAACAATCCCTAGCCTCTTTTGTTCTCTTCCATCTATCTTTTCATTTTTTTCCTTCTCCAAGTTGGAGAAATGCCTCTCATGTGGATTCTGGTTCTGTGAGGATGATGAATTGTCTCTGTTCTTCAACAAATTTTGCAAATGGAATGAGAAGTTTATGTCAAGACAGGCAAGAACAACAAACACATAGACACCAAACTATGTTTGTACATATTAACTTCCTTGAAAAACAAGGTAAAACTTACTACAGTAAAATTTTACACATTGCATTTTTCAATCTTTATGCTTATCTAAGACTGACCTGATGGTAGCACTCAGTACTTCTTTCAACACTGGCAAGTTCCTGCAACTCTTGAGAAGGATCAGCACCAGGAGAAATTATTATCAAGATGGGCTCAATTTCCAGAGTCTCTTTATACAGACGTTTCATATTCAGAGGTGATGGAGACAATTCCTTTATTCCTATGGTTGGAATTAGAATTATTATGGAAATAAAGTGACTCCCCATGATGGAGTGCTTCAATCACTTTAATGGTCATCTGGCAGTCAGAATTCTGTTCAATGGAGACCATAAAACCAGTCTTAAAATGAGAACAAAATCCTTACAATATGTAGATAGAAGACACCCTATATTGATAAGAAAATAAACAAGCATGGTGCCTGGATTTCCAGCTTGACAAACTTAAACTGCAGTCTTTATTTAGAGTGTAGTCTTCAAGAAAACATACAAAAAGAGAAGAGTGGAATAAGAAGCTATGCTATTTGCTGAAACTGATTGCAGTGTGTATGTCTACATGGACAACATCTCTTATTGTCCTGAGAGCCTTAATTATTAGACTTACACAGTTTTTAGTACTATGATTACTTCTGTCTATTATTTGTTTTAATATACAACTTAAATAATTAGAATGTTGACCTAGTATAGGCAAGGTATTTATACATGAGGTCAAAGCTATATGCATAATAAATTGTGTTAGCCATGTATTTTCATGCATCTTTAGACTGGCCCTTATATAGTGAAGTTTTAGGTGCAATGGGAAGTCACAACATAAAGCAAGGCAGAAGAGCCCAAATCAGTGACATCTACACCACAACTACTACATGATGCCATACATACTTCCCTGAGGGCATGGTCTGCTTTCAGACATGAGCTATTATATATTCCCTGTAGAACAATACATAATATGGTACATAATTTGTACCACAGAATCATAGAATAGTTTCGGTGGGGACCTTAAAGATCCTCTAGTTTCCACCATGGGTGGAGGCACCTTCAACTAGACCAGCTTGCTCAAAGCCCACCCAACCTGATCTTGAACACTTCCAGGGATGAGGCATCCACAATTTCACTGGGCAACCTGTTCCAGTGCCTCAGCACTCTCACAGTAAAGAATTTCTTCCAAATATCTAATCCAAGCCTACTCTCTCTCAGTTTAAAGCCACAGTCCTTGTCACTACGTGCCCTTGTAATAAGTCCTTCTCCAGCTCTCCTGTGGGCCACCCTTAGGTACTGAAAGGCTACTTCAAGGTCTCCCTAAGAGCCTTCTCTTCCCCAGGCTGAACGAACCCTACTCTGTCTTCATAGGAGTGAGGCTCCAGTTAACATGGTGCATTTCAGTATATCATGTAAGAAAAAGAAATAAGCACTCTTTGGGTGTCCACAAAATACATTCATAGAAAGTTCTTATGAACCTTATCTTCAAAAGAAATCATGTTGATCCCTCTTCACCCATAAATTTAAAAATATATGTAAAAGATTAAGAAAAAAAACCCATATCTGGATAAAACAGAAGTGAAAGGCTTTCTTGTAGGTTATTAGAGCTCTTTTGGAACCCATTTTTCTTACAGGAAAGCAGCCAAAGTAGGTTGGAAATTTAACAGCTCCCTTTCAAACTAAGCGAAAGCTTGTTTAAGTAGTTTCAGAGCAAGCATCCTGAAAAAGACCCAGTAGAAAAATATGAAAAAATATTCATACAAGTGTGACATCTTTTATCAGTTAGAAAGTGCTAGTCATTATTTATGACATGATCTCAAAATAAAATCTCACTGATATGCATGAAAAAATCTGTGGATGATTTGCTGGTTTTGAAATTCCAAATGAAGTCAATGGTATTCTGCCTTCCTTGGTGAGGCTGTAGCTTCATTCACCTAAAACCATCCCCTCATGCAGCATTCCTCCAAGGAACTGGTATAAACATAAGCAATTTATGTAATTTATTGATTTGGAAGACAGTAAGCAAAGCAAACTCACTCTGCATTCAGGTCTCTGCTGGGCCTTGAGCCACACAGCACTGCAGATCACATTTGTCATTTGATTCCAACGGGCAGGAACATTGTCAGCATGGGCCTTTATACTCACCATCAGCAAAGTATTCTCTCTATCTACTATAATGTTTCACAGAGAAGCCAAACCTTAATCCTGAAAATACTGGTCTCGGGTGCAGATATGGAGCCAGTTTTGACCAACAAATAATGCCCCCAGACAGAGAGCATAAGGGAGTAAAACAAGTGACTTTTAAAACTTACAGTGTCCACCCCAATGAGACACTCATAATTCATCTTCCATATACCCATTAACTGCTAAAAACTGAGGGAAGGCTTTGGTGTGCTATGCTGCAATATTAAGATTATTTGGCATACACAGGTTTCAAATTGTGGATACAATAGACTTCGGAGGGGAAATAGACTGACTAGAACAAATAGACAACCATAGTATTGAATCACTCTAAATCATGTAAATTTTCAAACAGACAATAAAAATATTACACACCTAGAGACAGACAAAAAGGACTGAAATTATTAAATAATCTTTTGAGATTCAATCTACAAAATCTCAAACCTAATGACATGAAATGAAGTAATATTTTTGCAAAATCTGTGTCTTAAGGAAAGTGCTGCAGTGTAAAACTTTAAGAAAACAAGTTCTTTTCTTAATTAACTGCAGTGTTCAAGAATTCATTAAAAGAATCTGACAGATCTTTAACAGTATTTTCAATCACTATGCAGCATAAACCAAACAATTTTAAAAGTACTTTTTAATAATACTTTACAAGAAGAAAATCAGCAGGTCCATTTACAACATATTTTCAAATCCTGAAACTTAGGGATTGCATAACAACTATAAAATAAAAGCAAAACATAGGGCAAAAGAAGATACTTAATTGTGCAGAAATACTCTGGTGAAAAATTAACTTACCTAGGGTTTTACACGCAAAAAGAGCCATGGCACTCTGTAGCCTGTCTGGTCGGACAGCCTGGACCACAAGTACCTTAAAATAAATTATATTCAGGGGAGATGAGTCTATAAAAGTATATAAGACAATTTAAAATGCAAGACTCTTCTAAGAAGGCTGAAGTCTTTAAACTTTTCTTAAGAACAAAGTTATCTTCCCTGAATATATAGAGCTGTCTGATCATTCCTTTCCAAGATAACCTACTGTAATTGTTCCTTTTTAAGTAGGTTGCCCTATTAATAGAATCAGAAGATAGATCTACACCTAATGGCTATTTGTAAGCTACAACCTTTCGTACAATGTTTTAGGAAAAAGGTAGATATGTGGGTAGCAAGAATAACAGAAAGCAAACTTAGCTTTATACTAGTAATCTAAATTCTGTGCAGGTATACAGGCAGTAATGTCCTAACTGGAACACTAATGTTTATGATGTCAGTGCAAATTAATTTACGAGTGGTGTCTCAATCTCAGCACGTAGTTTCACTGTATTTCATCAACAGAAATATTCTTTATATTTTCTAGACACACTGATCATTCCAGATTTACTTTCCTATAAATGCAGAATTTTTTCTGACAACACATTGCACACATATAAAGTGCTCCTCTGCATTTCATAGAATCAAATGTGACTGAGACAAATTCCTTTCCAAAATGGTTTGTTCTTAAATTCCATGCATGCTATTTTAGAAATTTTCCTCCTCCATCAAAAACTCCAAATAGAGAGCTGCTAAGAGCCAATCAGCGTGAAACTACATGAAACTATCCCATCCTTTCTTTGGAATGGAACTTCATTTTTTTATGTGAAGTGACTTCAAATGAAAAATCACAGCATCATTTAAAAGTAAGCAATGACACACCTTCTCTAATAAACACAAAAAGGATTACATTTTCCCTTTTCAGTGGAGAAGGACCCTCAGGTAGAAGAAGGAATTTTCCCCTCCAATATTCTTTGTGAGTTCTTTATCATCAGGCTTTCAAGAAAAGTCATATTTCATGACTACTCTCCTAAAAAAGCAGAGGCTGCTACTGTGTTTTGTGGTTTTCAGTCAGATGTGTGAGTTTGTACATTAAATGATGAACTAAACTAAAGACACTCAACAAGCTGACACATCCACCAGTAACAAGGCAACCATGAAAGAATTTGAATACCTACTATTGAAATAAATTCTGAATATTACTATAGAACTTTTCACCTTACAGGGTATACTCAGCTGCAGCAAATACACCAACACAAAAAAGACTCAGATAACAGAGAACTAAATATGCATTATAGTAAAAGAAAATACATAATCCTTAGACTAAAAAAACTAGTTAAAATGTAAGACAGTGTAGATACTGTCACTACTTATAATTCAAGCAGGCCTGGATGTAAAATTTACTCTTAATGCTGAACTTATAAATAAAAATATTACCTGCTGAAATAAGGAAATTCTTTTTACAACAGTAGGTGGAAAGTCTTGTTCACATACAGAACTCTGAGAAAAAGTGTGCCAGAGACTTTCATCTTCAAAGCAGAGTATCTGATAGAGACCCGGGAGAGAAATCTACAAAACAAATAACGTATATTTAACTATTAAGAAGAATAGCCATTTGGACACTGTATATTTTAAATCATTTCCAAATACCAGTTATGACCACTACCTGTGCACATCATAAAATTCAATTTTATATTTGGAGTAAAAGAAGAGTACATTTTAAAATTAACCATTTATTTACTATTACTATTTCCTGGGAATGTTATGTATTTGCATTGTATTTAAACTTAAAGGTTCTTTGGTTTTAAATTCTGGGCTCTACTTTAAAGTCCTTTGCTTTAATCATGATCAGGGTTTTTTTCTATCAGTACATGCTACTGATTCACTCAGTTACTCATTTTCTGCTTCTTTGTTTGTTTGTTTCTTTAAACCTCTAACTATCATGCCTGCCACACTATTATTGTGATTGTTCCTGATGTCTGGTTGAAAGAGACTTTGGGTTTAGCAACAACAGTCCTTGTAAGACCAGTCAAGATTTTCCTTCTTGCTGCTCAGCTACATGCAGGAAAAAAGCCTAAGTTAGAATTTCAAGCACCAGTATTTTCTTTTAGTTCCCTTCACCATAGACTGTGGTAGGAGAAACACTAGTGTTTTTGTTTTAGTATGATTATTACTCAATCTGAGCAATCACAAACTCTGAATCACCTGCAAAGATGTACAGGGAAATCTGATGAGAAGACTATTTTCTCAATTAACAGGTTTTAATACAATATTAAGTGGTTTTGTGATGGTCATTACAAAAGTGAAACTCACATATTCTTTGCAATTTTTCCTATGTACATTTTTCTATCTAAAAAAATTGAAGTACCCAGGGTAGACTTAGAGCATTTTCTAATCTCAGTAAGATGACAGGTTCATTTACAAATATTGAAATTCATTGTTAGATGGGGTATGTACAGGAAAAAGGGTCAGAAAAATGAGATTGAAATATTTTATTTTTTTTCAAGTAGGTATGTACTCAGCCATGGCTTCTAAAAGACAGAATAAGCAGCTTAAAATAGCAAAATATTTCCATCTGACAAACACATATTTCAGTATTCAAGTCCAAATTCCTATTTGTGAAAACCAAAGTCCTTTAAATCTAAATTCAACCCACCACATGATGTATACCTTCAAAGATGCTACTGCCCAGGCTCGGTCATGTTCTATCCAAGAGGGAATGTGGTCACGAACACTTCTTTGTGAATCCTTATTGAAGCAAGTTACATTACACATATGAGTTACATAAATTTTTGGGAAACACTATATTCAGTAATGAGATTATGAAACCTATGTTTTTAATAAAAATACATAGCAATCTTTCTGTGGCCTTTTGCAAAGTTCATAACTGGCATAACAAAACAAAAGCTACCAAAGATTTAAATATGAGCCATAGTGTTCACAGTAACATTGCTGAAGTAGCTACTTGAGCCTGAAAATACTTTATTTTTTGAGTATCCTTATGATGTACTCAATTCAAAGTAGTTTTTCATTAAAAACAAGTGACATAAATGATTGTCTATCTGCATATGCACTCTGAGCGCCTGACTTAAAAAAACAACTCCATTGCACATATTTGCAGCCATGAAGAAGATGGTTCTTCACACAAAGAGCAATTTTGGGGTAATTCACAAGGCAAATTATCACTTCTGAAAGTCTCTGCACTGATGAAATGAGTCACAGCTCTATTTTTCTGCTCTTTAGGTGTTTGGGACAGAGGAAATTCTAAGGATGAACAACACAGCTTAAGCTCCAGTGGAATCTCTGTATTCATTATGCCATTTTTTATCAAAAAATCCTAAAATACTCATTAACCAGTCTGACAGTCTCTGCATGGAAATGTATTTGGATTTCTCAACCACTGAGCAACTTCAAGAGTTATCTTAAATGTTCAGCAGAAAAAAATAGAAGGTTTCCTGCGAAAGGATACCTTGGCCCTGAGTCATGAAGTCTAAGAAAGAACAAATCCAGACAACTCAGAAGCAACTGTAGTAATAAACTTGAGATGGGTCCGCAATATATATTCTAGTTAGAATTGGGATGAAAGATGCATATGCACAGTCTTTCTAAAATCTATGGGTTGTATGTTAGGTGGGTAGAGGTAAGACTGGTATTAAATTCCATTATACAATCAAATCTCACATGGCTTGAAAATTACCTACACAAGAAAATACTTGACAATCACCCAGTTCACTGGCATTTAACTGAATTACAAAGAGTCCATAGAGATGAAGGGGAACTTCTGCCATCACACTGAAATGCAAAACCTGCAGTAGAGTCATCTAATGGCTAGAGAAAATGGACTTCAAGGATCATTCCGGGAACCAGTTGCCTGAGAAAACGTGAGTAACACATTGTGTTTTAAGTGACTTGCCACTTCTGCCAGCACACGTGTGAACACACTTACTGTCATGAGTGTCTAAAGTTGAGGTACTCACACTGTTCATTGTCTTGTACAAGATACCCTGATAAGTATTTAAACAAGGATTGGGTTAAGAGTAATTGTGAATGATGAATTATGAGCTGAGCCTCATGGAATGAGGCTGACGATGAATGAAGGAAAAGTGGAGAAAAGCAAAACGGGAGCCAAAGACTGAGTTCATGATCCCTGAATGTGTTCATGTTTCCTAAAAACACCTTCCAAAACCTTTGCCAAAATATTTGGGTCAAAGAAGGACTGTCATGGGTAAGATTATGGGAAGTTCAGCTTTTTTCTCTACCCTTTTCTACTGGAATGTTATGTTAAAAGGATACAGATTCAACAGAATTGAGAGACACCTAGTAAACTACAGCATGGTTGGTCAGGCATGTAAAGATAGCTTCTTAACCTTGCTCAGTAACAGAGAAAAACATATAAATGCATTTCCAGACATAGAACTCAAGACTAAGGAAAAAGCAAGTCAAAGTTAGCAAAGTGTGTGGACAATTTCATTAATCCATGGAAAAACAACTCATATATGACTCCGAGAGAAAGAGGGATTCAGAAATGCTGATTTGAGTCACAGAAGAGGGCTGAAAACCTTCTTAAACATACAGCTACAAATTGTAATCCTGGTAAAAGAAAAGGAAAATATGAAAAGCAACAAAGGCAAAAAGTTATGCAAATTAGAAAAGTAGTTGCCATGTTCAAAAATATTTTTAAAAATTATATTTTTATATTACTATGTGAGAAACTACTTTTTTCTTTAATGTATGAATACAATTAATTAAACAATATAGTAAAAATACAACTTTCACTTTTTAGGATTAAAGTAAATGTTCCTTATTTCAAAACATGGAAATAAATGCAGCTTACCGATTTTCTTATGGTATCTCCAATGATCACACCTGTAAACGTCTCCCATTCCTAGGGGGAATAAATAACTCAGATAAGTCACAAGATATCTTTAAGAATAAAGACTGATATTTAATAACATGTTGGTAGAGCAGGATGATAAACAAATTAAATCCTAGATTCTGAAAGAGTTCTAAGACATTTTTAAAATGCTAGGTGATACTACCAGTATCTAACTCCCTTTGCAGAATCCAGGCTAACTGATTACAAGAAAAAGAAGCATAGGGGAAGTCCTATACCTTCTAAGCACCCACAGCTCCCACCCTATAGACTAACTATAGACTACCAAGAAGTAACAAATCTTACTGGCAAGGACAGGGCCCGACAGGGCATCAGCAGCCCACATAGAAGAGACAGCTACAGAATCAATGATTCAACAGTGTTTCATGTTACAGTACCCAGAAGATGCAGGTTTTAGAACAGGGGGCATACTTAATATAATAGAATGGCATTACAAATACTTTGGTTGTACTAAAAAAGAGAAACGTAAGTTAAATTTATATACAATTAAATCTTTTAGACTTGGGATATGTATCCAGGAAGGCAGCTTTTAATCATTTTCAGACAGACTAGATAATTATTTAAAAACACTACAAAATATATAATGTTCTATTTGGAGGTGGCAAGAAATATACTAAAATTTTTTCATAAGTATTTAAATTTGTGTATAATCAGAATCTATAATTCTGTGATAAAGGTTCTTAACTAGTAGTAGTACTAATACAAACCACAGAATTGTTTTTTTGCATCCATCTAGCTAAGTTTTGAAACACCTCTCTCTTTCAGTTACAAACTGATGTTCCTCTCCCAATGACAAAGAAAATGCTTGTGCACAGAAAAATACATGAAGTACTTTTAAAAGTTTTAAAACCAAAAATTATGTAATATTTTTATGAAGAAAAGCAAAAGTATAATCTGTAGAGGCATATAAACTACCTCAGAAAAATCAATACGTATTGATTCAGAAAGAGATGCCTCTACTAAAACCCAAGGCATTCTACAATATACTGTTTTAGTTGTACTATAAAATTCTCATCATTATGCAAAAAATTCAAAAGCGCAGAAGGTTGAACTCCTTTGGGAGAGGAACTTAGAACACTAAATTCTCTAGCAGCATAATAATCAAATTCTAGTCTCATCACATTAAAAGCTTTAAAAGAAATAACTTTAAAGAATAACCACTTCAGCTTCATTTTCCTCACTAAATATTTTGCACAAGCACTCTTCTCTTATCAATTTAATTAAAATAACTCCTACCTTTCAGAGAAGTAAGAAAATTATTGATATTATTTGCCTGGTTTCATTCTTGAGTACTCAGATAGTGTAGAAATGGGCATTATATATAAACTAGATTAACCCGTCTAAGAGCTCTATCAAGATATAGAAATGCATGCTAAACAATAGAAACCAACACATAAGACTGTACTTACAAACACTTAAGAAGCCAAGCTTTAAATCAGTCAGAAAACTATTTGCAAATTGCTGCCATCATGACTTTAGAAACTTAAGAAAGACAAAGCAAGATATTTTCAGTAGCCCAAAACAAATAATGAAGATGAAATAGGGAACTTCTAATAATGAAGACTAGACAGGATATGCTTCTAGCAATTAGACTAATTTATTTTTATCATTGCTGAAAGAGTGGGATTTTACTTTGTCAATCCATACATCTGCAATAAAACTACACTGCACTCATAACATCAAGAGGTTTCAACCAACCTTTCTTAAACCTTGTACTTTGAGCTCATATGCTTCATATAATCAAATTCCATTACTTCCTTCAAAGGTATTGTCTGATTTTTACCTTCTACCCTGTAATGGACTTTCCTCTACTGAACTGACATCTACTACTATTTGATACTCCTTCTGGTCTCCAGCTTTTAGTGCAGACAGCTATAGTTTTGTCTCTTCGTTCTATGTAGATATTTTAGAAAATTAAATATGTCTTGACTCAGGCTAATCAGCCACATTTAAGCAAATGTATTAATTATGCATATTGTTTCACTGCAGGCAGACTTTACAGGAGTAATTCAACTACCTTATAGACAACTATAAGTAAGTCCTATACTTACCAACAAAAACTTTTTATCTACTGATTTACTCTTCATATTAAGTTTAAGTAAAATACTTTGTGATTTTCTTGTCTAGCACTTACATTCTCTTGAAATAGTTCAGGGTGCATTCCTCGTACAAAATGTAGAGCAAACATTAGCTGATCAGCCTGAAATAAAGGCAATAAAAATATATTTATATGCTCAGCAAAAGTCACCTGCTTTTTTTAATAAGCAACATTAGTAACATTAGCGATCTCGAATTCCACAGTAATGACTTATTGACATATACCTTAATGTAAAATTTCTACATACCTTTGCAACTGACAGGCAAAGACTAAACCAAAGTGGTCAATGGAGGTGGAGGACAAATAGGTCCCTACTAGGCATTAGTGTCAAACTCTGCAAGGCACTGACGCTCTCATTTTATTGATAAATAAAATACATCCATGAACATTATATGACACTGAGAACAAACTACACCACTCAACTCTTTCATCTTCTCAGACAAGGCCTGCAACCAAATTCAAATCCAAACTGCCTATCAGGATTCTCCCTGGATGATTTAGTAACCAAAATTTGAATGAAAATTGTTCGGAAGAACACTAACTGTAACAGCAACTTTTTTCACAAATTAACAGTACAGGTGGGTGAATTTCTTGGCACAACTTCACTTAATAGCAGACATGAAGCCTAGGTAGACACAAACATAGAAATTAACAACAGACAGACAAAACCATCCTTCGCAATTCTAACATGGTTAAAACATATACACTTGTATCAGCTGTACCTTTTATGAATACACTAGTAAACCCTCAGTGTCACAGCAGTCTTTAAAAATTTTCATGGATAAAAGGCAGAATTAGTAGTGAATTGTTGAGGGTGCAAGGAACTTATTTTTTCTCTCAACTATTAGAACACAATATTAAACTAGATGGACCATTAGTCTGAAGCTGCACAGCAACAGACTTTCAGTACTGCCTGAACTCCAATATGATTGCTAACAATTAAATCCTTCCTATTAGAAATCCCCTCTCTGTGCCCTGCATTTGAAATCTCTAGTCTTTTCTTATGTGCAAAAATTGCTGCCTTCCAATATTCACAAGATGTAATGACTTAGTGGAAGGCTTCACATACTCATGACTTCAAATGCACACATTAAATATGATGAGAATATTCCATGAGAATCCACTTGGACTTTGATAAACAAAATTCCTAAGAAATGTCTACTACCTCTGTACCTTCAATATAGTGTTGCTAGACTGGGGGAGAGGGGAGGACTTGGTGTAAAATTTTCAAGATCTCTCCATTCTCTCTGATCAAACTCCAGACTTGTGTGATTTTTACTACAACTCAAACCATCTATGCAGACCTAGTATGTGTTCTTCAGGCTAGTATTATTACACAAATACCTCTTCTTAGGACAGTTCAGTGTGAAAGAAAAACTTAAAAGAGAAAATGAAAGACAAATCTAGCCTAGGTTTTCCATAAGAAAGCAAGAAGAGAAAAGACTGAAATAAAGAAGAAATACATTAGGAACATCACATGGAGGAAAAATGGAACAGATAGAAACAAACAAGGCAGCAAGTAGAGATTTGGGAAAGGCTGAGAAAAGAGAAAGAAGAATATCACTATGTGGGGGTTTTTTAGAATCATAGAATCATCAAGATGGGAAGAGACCTTTAAGATTATCAAGTCCAACTGTCAACCGATCACAATCACTTTTGTTTCCTTTAAAAAAAAAAAACAAACTACAAAAAACCAAGTAATCATACAAAACCTTATCATGACAGTTAGGTCAAACACTCACACTTAGGAATGCAAGAAGTAAAAGCAAACAGCAAAAAAGAAAGTACTCAGGAGACCATGAAGCCCAGGACTGGCTAGGAAGCCAAAATGAAAAGCTCTGTGGAGAAATGTCTAAAAGTAATATTAATTTTGTCATATCCTAATTTTTAGTCCTGCTCATTTTGCATGCTAAATATTGATAGTGTAATTTTTTGCATCTATTACACAACACCACTTATTTGAAATAGATCACGTGTTGGCTGCTGAAAGAATACTTTCAAACCCAGTGCACTGCCTAAAGTCAGAAAAAATACAATCTTACCTTAAACAAACAACGACAAACATACTCATACACTGCATGTTTCAATGAGTCAATAAGCATCTTGATTCTTTCCTCAGTATTATTTGAATCCTAAAAAAGAAATGTTGGGTTTCAAAAATTCATGTGGAAGTAAAAAACTTTTTATGTACTTTGTAAATTTCAGAAAAATGACACAAATAATCTGGATGCTACATGACACCAGTTCTAAAAACATATTATTAAATTCAGCTGCACCTATCAATCGGCAGATGATTAAATGAGAAGTTCATGCTGAAGTATTAAGAAATAAATATTTTGGGCTTGAATACTTTGATTATGAATATTATACAACTTTGCACATAAGGTAAATACACAAAGAATGAGAGAACAGTTTCTTCTCCTAACATTAATATCCTTGAAATCTCATAGTTTTCACTACCTAAAAAATTGCTTAGGCATTGAATTACTATGTTTAATACCACTAAACAGGTATGTGTAGTTACAAAACTTCTGGCCAAATTTGGCCCAAATGAAATGAACGTTGTAGAAAATAGTAAGAGTACCCTGTCCTTCATAGGTCAAGACTGAAAAACTAATTTTAACATGAAAAAAAAGTGAAAAAAAGACTGGACAAAAGAAGAAAGGGGCTGGGAGGCATGGGATGTGTAACAGATAGTATAAGTTCCTTTCTACCCTGCTGGAATTTGAAAAGAGGAGTTTCAGGAGGGCAACTGGGCAACTGATTTGACTAATACCTTGCCCTTGCCTAAATTATTCAAAAATGAAGAATTGAATAGAGGAAAAGGGAAAAAAGAAAGAAGGCAATGAAGGTAAAACCAGAAGTTGAGCTTCAAATTGGTAACATAATAGGTAGGATAAAAAGACATTACAAAGGAGTATGAAAGTAAAAAAAAAAAAGAAGTTAAAACCTCATGTTGTGGAAAAGAAAATATATGAATTTTAAAGAGAGGAAGTTCACATAGTTAGAACTGTGTTTCTGGTAATGACTGGAGCTGAAAACAAGTTGTAATCATGGATGTCACAATAAAGGGGAATCCAAAGCTTGATTGATGATGAAAGCTTGGTGAATGCCTTTTTAGAGTGAAAACAAAGAGAAATACAATGAATTTTGGAGACACAGAATAAAAAGAAAATGCATCATTACTCAGTGTGGGTATTTAGATCTAAAGAATTTGGTGACAAGGAATAAATTCATTCTGTGCTCTAATATATACAGGCCATCAGAATACAGAAAAATAAAAATTTTCAACATGACAGGATGCAGGAACGCTTACAAACTGTATGAAAGTAGATAAAATTTTGATCTTCCTTCATGTAACTGAGCCCTGTAGAAATATAGGTATTTTCTTATTCTACCCTTTGTTGATAAAATTAGCAGTATTAGCAGATTAGAATATTAATTTATTTAAATAAAGCCTTCAGAAAAGTTTTATTCAACCTTTGTTTTCCTAGTTCATCTTAGAAAAAGAGCAAGCCTGAAATCACTAATAAGAGTTACTCTGTTTTCAGATGGCACAGCAATACTCAGACTTATATGTAACATAAAATAATTTAAAATTCCATGTACATGTATTCTGAATATCTAAAGCACAACAGTTCAGCATCACTACTTATACATTTCATCAACATTTATTATAAATTTTTTATTTTTAAAATGTCCAAAGAAACTAATAAATTCTAAGGATCTAAGTAGACTTATTCTTCTGCAGTATTAGCAGCTTCAGAAGAGAAAATACCTGCTTGCTTTGCAGAGCCCTTTGGAAAAGTCGCAGGAAAGCCGCCAAACTAAAGCGGTACATATTATTAATTTTGAACAAGTCAGAGATAATGAAGTACATCTTGCTGGCACTCTCAGCCAAAGGGAGATAGGCATCCCTCTCCTGCAGAGAAAAACAACAAACACATAAAAACCCAGTGCATTACTGCCACCTACTGCTTATTGCATAAACTATTACTCATCCCACCAAAACCACATTTGGATGATTTCGACTGTTGTAGGAAACCGAATGCTTTCCAGTTCTTCAAATTGAGAGAACAGAAGTCAAGACTTCAAAGCTTTTTAGATTTCAAAACTGAAAACTTTTTTTAAATTAAGATTATGATGGAAATTAATCCCTAGGGTACTGAGGTCTCTTCCCACAACGAAACATGCCCCAAAATTCAATGCAAAACTTTAAATTAAACAAATAAGAACACAGAACAAAACCTCTGTGATCTGTCACAAAAAGAGGATGCCAGATGAATAACATCACCAATGATCTAAACTTTTTCAATAGAAAGGGATATATTAAGTAAAAGGGAGCCCCTGGTGGTCTAGTGGTTAAGGATACGGCACTGTAACTGCCGAGGCCCGGGTTCGATTCCCGGTCGGGGAAACTCCCCGGGCAGGTGGAGCCCGTCAGCCCTGTAAGGCGATCCACCTATGTCCTGAGGACCTCGCTGCCATTGTCCAAGCTCGCTTGGCCCTGGCAGATGAACCTTAGGATTAAAGGGTGGGCTCAGTTCTGCGCACACTGTGTCCCACCTAAAAAAATAAATCCAATGCGCAGGCTGGAAGGCGTACAAAAACCTTCCACAGTTCTTCGTTCGCGAAGTCTGGCCATTATTAAGTAAAAACATCCATATGATCCATAATGTTTGCAACAGAGGATGGTAAAATGAAGTCAAACTTCATTACCTGCCAAACACCCTTTAATTCAAACAGGCAGACTTTAAATCATGTAACTATTCAGCATGTGTAAACCAAAGCAATTTAATTACTGAAAAGACTATCTGTGCTTGCTTATCCCAAATATCATTTACCAAAAAAAATTAATATGTTACTCATCTTATATTCCTGTGGATGTATGTGTCTTCTGTATATAGACGATGACTAGCTTTAGCAGGAAAAAAACAGTAATAAAAGATTAAAATATTCTTCTACCTTATCAAGGAAAGTCTGAAGTCTGTGAGATTCAGCCAGCGATTCTTGGATGACTGCACTACTTGCTTTAGTTTGATTCAAAGATTCTATCAGATCCTTATTTTCTAGTATATTGCCTTGTGATGTGGCAAGTGTCTGGGGAAAAAAAAGCAACTTATGTTACATTAAAAAAAATCCAAACAACCCTGTAAAGTAACTGTTTTGGAAGCTGCCCATCTTTCTGACCTGTACATACTTCTGAACAGATGGTTATTCCAAAAACTGAGATGTTTTAAAGAAGCATGGAAAATAAAACTCAAGAAGGCACTCCAAAAATCCAGATTGCCATGTTCTGAAACTAAGTCATCAGCAAGCTTTTCAGGATGATTTCTATGATCAGGATCTTAGGCACTAAAATCTCCATAGTAAATTTCTATTTAACTTCCAACTTAACCTGAAGCTGGTTACTCATAACTTCCTGGACCAAGCCATTCATAAATTCATTTTCCTTCAAAAACATTCCAATATCCCCTATACAATCCAGTTCTCATTTTCAACTGAGACAAGTATTTACATTACAACAATTTCAGTTTTGTAATCAGAGATCCCTTCAAAATCCTTGCCTCACATTTTCCTTGAGTTCTCCCATGCAATTAATTTCATTTCTATGAAGTGGCAAAAGCTTGAATGATTCACTAATAATAAATGTCTTTTTACTAATCCTCAGTAAATATACTTCAAAACATTTTTTTTTAGTCAGACAGCAACACGAAATTGGCTTCTTGTCAGTCAGGTCATTTCTGAACAACCACCTGTTGTTGCAGCATTCAAGGAATCCAAGTTTGCTACAAGGAATCACACTGTAAGCTACGAGATCTCCACAGCACCTATGTCTTTACTCCAAGGCTTTCAGAAGAAAACCAGAACTGTACTTCAGATGGAATGGTAATGTTGCTTTAAGATTAACTTGAATTTAGCTAGACCACCTCCAGCACTGACTTCTTTGTTGACAAAGTCCATGTAGCACCTGCCAGTTTCCACTGAGCTTTAGCTTTCTATCTTTGGGGTCAAAGAATATTCTGATTCCAGTGCTAACTAGAATTCCGAAGTTGAAACCAACTTGGTGTTAATACTTGGCCACTTTTTGTTGCAAATATCTTAGGTATCAGCTATTTTAAGTTTTGTACTTGATAATTCAGATTGGACAAATGTAAAAAATCTTGGAGTTCCAAGATTACACAAAAAAAACTATTCTAAAAGGTCAAATAGTGGTATCTCTGAAGTCTCAGTTTCTGGTAGAAAATAAGATGTTAAAAATTATCAAATTTGGATATGAAATTTTTTTAGAGAGCAAGTTTCCCTCTTCCTGTAAGACAAATCTGCCCCATCAACAGTTTTAAGACAGGGTTGAGCTTAGTATTTGAGTATTAATAAGGAGTTTAATAGGGACAGTACATGATGAACTTCAAATCACATTAGATAATCATGTACAAAATTCTAAAACTGAGCTATTAATCACAGAATCATAGAACAGCTGCAGTTGGAAGGGACCTTCCAAACCCCCTGCTATGAGCAGCAACACCTTCTACCACAACAGGTTGCTCAAAGCCCCATCCAACCTGGCCTTAAACACTTGAACAGGGATGAGGCACACAAGTTCTCTGGGCAACCTGTTCCAGTGCCTCACCACCCTCACAGTAAAGAATTTCTTCCTAATAACTAATCTAAAAGTACCCTTTTTCAGTTTGAAGCCATTCCCCCTTGTCTTGTAACTACAGCCCTTGTAATAAGTCCCTTCCCAACTCTCCTGTAGGTCAGACTAATAAATGGCCAGTCTAATCTGAAAAAACTATAGCTTATGCTAGTCCTTTGCACTCAATTCAGCGAAGTTCTATGACTCAGCTACTGACAGAGGGGTTTATGGCACCAGGTCAATCTCTTTGTATCTATGACCTTTTAGAAGCATGGAGGGTTTGAGGATCCATTCCTAAAAGCATGAAGTACAGTTTATATGGAATCATTACAAGATATAAACAGAACAAGAAAACAGTCCCTCCTTGGAAGCTACCCTTTTATATGGAGGTGAACAACCGCTTCTGAACGTAAGTACTTTCATTGAAATAAAAAGGTAAATTGAAAATTGAGAATACTAATTTTAAATGCAAAAAAGGAAAATGTTAACTGTAAAGAACATGACAGTTCCTTGATAATAAGAAATAATTGTGGAGGTTTAAAATTTTGAATGTCTCTCAACAATCCTTCCATTTTGTACTGGGAATTTTTTTCCTTTCACTACACAGGATCATTTCTCAACTTGAAAGCATCATCTGACATGATTCACAAACCTAAAAATGTGGCTTTTGTTAAAACTCATAATTTGAAAAAGCAACAGTATAGTTTCATTCAAATACATAACAATATGAACACTATCTTATTGGTATAACAAAGGTAAAATTATTTTACCTCCAGAAGAGAATCCTCAAGCTTAGCTAACTGTATCTTCTTATCTTCTTCCTGTTGTAACAGTTTCGTCTTCTGCTCTTCCAAATCAGGTTTTTCATGCTGAATTGTTAAAGCCAAAAGCTAAAAACAAAGGAGATTACTGAGCAGGATAAGAACCACTCTAACATTTCAAAATACGTATTCATTAGTTACAGGATAATATGTACTCATTCATCACATGGATCATATACTGGTGTGTTTTTGAAAGCACACTTCTCAGCATTTACTCACTTCCAGCAGACATTGAATAGCTTTAAATTTATGTAGACATCTAGGATATCCTGCAGTGGCAAGGCTAACCCAGGAACTACTGCCTTGAGGAGAACAGCAGATGCAAGCCAGGTAAGACACTCAAGGGCATCTCAAGAGGCTCTGGATCACTTTACTAAGGACACCCATTCACAACATTTTATGCTTAGACCTAAACCTTCGCACCTCAATTTGAATTACATGTGTGTTCAAATGATTGCAGTCTTCACTTCTGCATGTACTGTTATCACATATAAAAAGAAATAAGCGATGTAGGAAAGCACAAACTGAAAAGAATGGCAGCAAATTTCTTTCCAGCATGCCTACCAATCAAACCTCTCTCCTGCTAACAAAGAGCAAAAACAAAAACAAAATTGGTTTTTTCTGCATTTCCACTTAAAAAGGGGGCCAATTTTCATGGTTACATTGTATGATGTCAATTCCCTACCTCCAGTGGAAGGAGGAAATCTATATGAATATCTGTGCTTCACATTTTGAATACTTATCAACATTTAACCTACATCCTATTCTAAGCCTCATTAGTGTGGAAAAACTTGTTTCATACCAAATAAAGAGAGGATTTATTTCCCTTAATTTACCTTTTTTTTTCCCCCCTGTCTTCCATTTGAATGTTACATTTTGCTTCCTAAACTTTACAGAGAAAACCTCAAAAGCTACTAGCATTTTGGAGGAAGTAAAACATAGCATTTTTATTTCATTATATTTTTCCCGTACACAAAAATCTTGATGGTACTAGCATTACTCTAAGTAGGACACTAGAGAGCTGCAACAGAAATGTTTCGATGGTACCATCAATGTATCTTGAACAGAAAGTAGAGGCTTAGCAATTAATCTGTTGCAACTGAAGTCGATGAGACCATTTTAATTTTCTCTGTCGGACTCACTACTTGGTTCCAAAGTGCATAAAAAAAAAAGATTTTAAAATTTAAATTTAGTTTTAGCTTTGATTTTACTATTTATATTTGTGGCATAAAAAATACCTCCATAACCGTTAACACAAACTGCACCATAGGGCTTCTTCCAGACACTGGATGCATCTATGCCTGTGCAATATACATATACTCTGTTTCTCATTCTAAATGCCTACCTGTCCTCTTAGGCCACTTGCTGTTGTGGTAAAGTTTACTTCTGTAACAATAGAAGAAGCATCAGGTGGAATGAAGGGATTGGGATTCCTTGTTGACAGAAAAAGACGGAACTCTTCATTATAATCTATCATTTTTTCACCTATTTGTATAGCATAACGGGGTCCTGTAAATAATAAGCAAATGTTATACACACTCTGATTGGAACATTCTAAAATTATCTGAAAATAATGGTATTTTTGTAGTACTTTATGACAATAAGATGTAAATATATTTTATAAAATTTATTTATAAACTTTTTTGAAAGAAATACAAATTTTACAAATTCAGGGAACATATCCTAACCTGAGTTGTCAGAGAAAAAAAGTAATAACATAGCACTAGTATAGTGCTACATAGTGAGAAAAAGAAGGAAAGCTACATAGTGAGAATATTTAATAACCCTGAGTAGTTTAATTATCTTTACCCATCACACAAAGATTAAATGGCAAAAAATGCATTTGAAGTAAAAGTAATACTAATGAATCTTTGAAATCTTCAAATCATGAATGGGAGACAAAAAACCACACACGATGCACTGGAGAATCCCCCTTATGTGTAAGAAACTTGTCATAATTTAAACATATTTACTTATATTTCCACAACTGTATACCACTCTAGCAAAACATACTAGCTATAATTATATATTTTCTAACTAAAATGGTTCAACATTTCCTGAATGTGATCCAAACCCATTAGATTTCATCTCTGGATCTGTTACATTTATTTGTAGAAGCTTGATGTTGCTGTATAATTTTTTCTATTAAAATGTTACTTTCTATGATAATTGTCACAGAGCAAGTCCATGAAACTAAACACGTTGGGATATCTAGACATTAGATTGAAAGAAAAATATTACATCACGAAATGTCCCTTAAATTTGTCTTATTATAAATACATTTAACTTAATCATAGTATGAAAGAAACAATTTATTAGATAATTGATGTCATGGTTTCAGTCTGTTTATACTCCTAATATTTCTCGATATGCATGTCACAGAATAAAACTACATGTATGGTCCCTCACCAACCCCCTTCAAATCCAGGTTTCCATTCTAGCAGGGTTAGAAAAGAATAGACTCAAACAATCACATGATTAGTGTAAGACTTTGCCTCCTGATAATAAAAAAGAAATAAAAACAGAATTATAAGATGAAAAGTTAAAAAATTAAAATTCCCATTCCAGAAAAAAATTCCAAGATGGCATAGCTAAGTGCTTCTCTATTTTTAGCACTGATTGAAGATCAGAAATATAAATTTCTTGCTAAAACACAGGTAGAGATGAAAATCACATATCAATTTTGCTTCTATGCCAAGGATCAGAATAAATTTCACGACTGTGTTGCAAAAATGTCAAAGAGAAAATGGAAGCTGTACAAAGATGAATTTATTGCAGTATATATATTCACGTTTTTCTTCATGTTTCATTCCAAGTAATGAAGAGATGTACAGTCATCACAAGCAAAATAACATAGGCAGGCCCCCACCTCCACATTTTGACAAAAAGAAGGAGTATGTGTTTGCTTGTAAAGTGAAAGAAAGGATTCAAATAGTGACCCATTCTCTTTTTCAAAGAACAGTTCCCTAGTCTGGACCTGCACAGACCTGGCATTAACACAGTTCATTGAAAGCAAAAGAGGATGTCTGAGTGTTATAAGCAATTCCCCTGAATAAATTAGTATATTTGAATTTAACCTACTTGCTTCACAGTTCTACAGACATATTCATCTCTCAATTTGTTTCCTTGAATGAAATCAATTAAGATGCCTGCAATACTGTATCTCTCCTTTCCAAAATTCAGCAGAAACTGGTGGGGCAAAAAAACTTCATAACAATGTTCTACCGAAACCCCTACAGATCCCTGAAGTCACCACTTTGCTGGTACTGTTTCACTGAGAGTAAGCAAGCAAGTACATCTGTAATGGAAGAATGATTTAAAGTAACTTTCTTTTCACTAAACAGACTTTTCTGATATAGAGATTAATGGATATAAGAATTCTACAATATTTGCATTTCTTTTTATCATTTCTTTTTAACATTTCAATTTAACATTTCAATTTCTTTTTAACATTTAAAGCATTACTGCTACCTCATGCATGATTAGATCTCAATAGTTGATGAAACAACAACAAAAAAAGTCTGATCTGTCCAAAGCAGAGATACCACAAAACAAATGTTAGGGGGTTTCCCTTTCATTGCATCAGTTAAGGGACACCTTTCACCAAAATCCACCATTTTGCTGATCTGTACAACCCTTTCCAGTCCAAAGGCACATCAGGGACAGACCCATGTGCCTTCTTTAATTTCACAAAACTGAAAGAGAAAGAGCAACACCAATATTCTAAAACTCTGATTTCTAATTGCAAAGCCAGCTGTGCAACTTCTGGTCTATTTAAGGCCCAAGTTTCCAAGTAAAACTATACATTTGAAATTATCACTAGAAAGTAACTTTAAATTCTGAAGGGTTGATAAAAACACTTTAATTCCAGTTAAAAACTCTTTAAATACATTTCAGTATTTTTCCACTTACTAAACAAGACCATATTTCCAATACATTTTTCACACTGAAATGTTAGCAACACTTTAATACTAAAGACATAAAAAATTACACAATACTCAAGTTTTCTGAAAAATCAAGTTTTACATCCCAAATGGATCTAAACTACAAAAGTTCTGAGGAAGTATTTGTAAAGATCTTGGTCATTTACCTTGAGCAATGAGATCTTTTCTCAGCAATGGGTAAAGTACAGGCTCCACTCCATCCATTTCCTGTATTATAAGTGTTTTACCAAATCTCACTGCCATCTCAAGAACAGTTAGGAAGTTGGTGTCCTGGGCAAATAAATATAAATTCCTTTGACTCGTGTTTTTTTTTGAAAAACATAAACTCCTCAGAATGAGTAGGAAGGCATTATACCAAGCAGTCTAATTCTAAAAATCCATAGTAGAGCTGAAAAATTCTAGTATAGGCATCATATGATATTTCAGGTTTAGCCACAAGTGTTTAGTTTAAATAAATTTGATCTACTCAGATATAAACATACAGAAAACCTATTTAATACACATAGATCTTCAAGTGCTGTACCAGAAGAGAGCAGGTTTACCATAATTTCTGTTAGGTGAACCTGGAAGTCCTGTCCAGTTAACTCATCTCAAATGTTAGTATGTAGCTATATCTGAAAACTGAATCAAGATTTACAGACAGGATTCACATTGGTATTAATAAATCTAAACATAGTCTTTTGCTGTAGGTGTTTAAGATTACACTAGTCAATGCAGACAACAGAGCCTAAAAGGTTAATCAGCTGGCAGGAGAAACAATCAATTATCCAAAGATATGTTATCTACTACCATCAGAGAGTATCTACAACGACTGCACAGAGCAGCTGGTTTCTATGCAAGACCTACATTCCTTTGAAGGAATAACTTGAGGCCAGGTGGGGTTCAATAAGGAACTTCTGAACAGCATTAGACACCAGCCTATGTGTGTACAACTGAGCCACACCTCACCACCCACAAAAATAGTTACAGATAGACAATTAATTTTAGGTACCTTAGTCTCAAACTGAAATCAAACTTACTCTTTCCAATGTAAATAATACAACACAAAAATCATAAGGAGTAATACACATACTCCTGCAATCTAGTGAACTGCCAAGAGTACAAAAGACTTCTCTATTTATAAATCTTTTATTATCTCACTCTCAGCAGAAAATATGACATTCTTGGAGAGGGCAACACAAAGAAGCACACTTTGGTCAAGTAATACTAGATGTTGACCCTCCAATTTTCAATACTTTGATCTCCTCCTTGAGTAAACAAATTTTCATGAGAAGTTACAAGTTTCATAGAATACAACCTCATTTTTGGTGTTTGCTATCACACCCCTTTAAAAACCATTCTCTGAAGTCTGGAATACAGAAAGCTCAAGCAGAACAGAATTGTAAGACCAAGAGTAAATACTGCACCTGTTGGTTAATAACTTCCAAACGTGATTCTTTCAAATGTGTCTTCAACCATTCAGTAGCCCGGAAAGAAGGGTCTATCAAAAACGGGCAAACTTTACTCTAGGGTGAAAAAAATATACATGTATCTTTACTAAAATCTATTTTGTTTAAGAATAAAATTGGAGTCCTTTATTATTTTCCCAATCCAACAGCATAAATATTTAAAAATCTTTTTTTCATTAACAAACTGCTTAGAGAAACAGAGTAGGAATTTTATGTCTTTTATTTTATCTCTCAAAAAAAAAAAAAGCACCCAATTTAAAATTCTCAGGTGTTTGTCCTGCTGAAGTTAGGTCATTCTTAACCTTCTCTATAAACAAGAGTCTCTATTCAATGAGTATAAACTACAGCTTTTGTTATTGACAACTGTTTTTAAACTTAGAAGAAGAAGTATTAGTTTTCCTTCTTCTTCCTCTAGTGGGCAAAGGTACAGTACTTCTGGTTTTGGACCTCAATCATTTTAGAAAAAATCATGAATACATTTTGCAGGCATAAAGCTACAATGAACTCTCTCCAGTACATTCACGTCTCTCCTGTGCTGAAGGTCACACAACTGTTATATGATTCCAGGTGTAGCCTTCCTAGTGCTGAGGGATTACCTCCCTTGACCTGCTGCCAATACTTTGCTTAAAGCTGTCCAGGATACGGGTGGCCGCCTTCTTGGAAGGGGGCCATTACTGGCTCATGTACAACCTGTTGTCCAGCAGGAGCCCCAGATTCGTTTTTGCAAATCTGCTTTGCAGCTGGGTGGTTCCCAGCATGCACTGGTACATGGGGTTGTTATTCCTCAGGAGCAAGACTGTGCAACTCCCCTTGTTGAACTTCATGAGGTTCTGGTCAGCCCATTTCTCCAGTCTGTCAAGGACCTCTGGGCAGCAGCTTGAACCTCTGGTGTATCACAGACTCAGTCACAGAATGGCTGGGTTGGAAAGCCCTTAAATATCATCTAGTTTCAACCCCTGCCATAGGCAAGGATGTCACCCACTAGAACAGTCTGCCCAGGGCCCCACCCAACCTGGCCTTGAGCACTTCCAGGGATGAGATTTCCACAGCTTCTCCAAGCAACCTGTTCCAGTGCCTCACTACTCTGAGTAAAGCAGATCTAACAGCTAATCTAAATCTCTCCTCTTTTAGTTTATAATCATTCCCCCTTGTCCTATCATTATCTGCCCATATAAAGACTTCTTCTCCCTCTTTTTATAAGTCCCCTTTAAGTATTGAAAGGCAGCAATGAGGTCTCCCTAGAGCCTTCTCTTCCCTAGGCTGAACAACCCCAGCTCTGTCAGCCTGTTTTTATAGCAGAGGTGCTCCAGCCCTCTGATTATCTTGGTGTATCAGCCATATCTCCCAGTTTTGTGTCAGCAAACTTGCTGAAGGTTTAAAAAGATATTTTCAACAATTTTCTGATTCAGTCTGATAGATAAACACTTCCAAGCTGTGGGGCTTTTTTTTTAGAGTTCCAATATTCCAAACTGAGTAATTGCACAGATCTCAAACTGAAAGACAGAGAAACATAGACAATATTCAAGCATCAAAAGATGATGAGCAAAAAATCTTGAGAATTGTACTGTGGATTAACTTGGTAAAATACCATGTCCAATTTCAGCTTTATAAGTATGATGAAAAAAACTGTACACAAAGAAAATTATTTGAGCTGAGGGAGCACTTCATAAAGGTCTTTACACATTGATATTTTTAAGAGCTCAATCTATTCAACTAAGGAAAAAGATTAAAATAAGATTTTATTATAGTACACAAGTAGCTTTAAGGGTACAAGATAGTATTTATTGAAAACTTTCTTAATCGAATTGAGAAAGGACCTACTATCAATCTACCATCAAGATGATAAAGCAAGATTAATTTCAATTGAAGAAAAGGTTGTAACTGATTTGAGAGAATCATCAATCATCTAATAAATTACTAAAATGTCATGTACGTAATCATGTGATATTATGTATTATATATCTCTATATAAGTTTATCATAAGTATATATATTTAAGTATATGATAAAACTGAATCTTTTCCCACTTCTCAAGTAGTATTAGCAAAAAAAAAAAAAAAAAAAATTATATATAGGTTTTTAAAGGTATCTGTATATAGCCTTTTCCTTTTTCTGAGAAAAAAGTATTAGAAATTATATGTCAAAGTCAACATATATAGGACATAATCTTCTTGTATTGCTGCTAATGACTATTCACACAGTTAAGCTGGAATAGACTGATATGGACGAAAACTGTAAAACCAAAAAGGAAAACGCGTTTTCTTTAACTGGCTTTTTTTTGTACTACAGAATAACCAGTTTACCTAAGTATTTATTTCTCTGTGTGTGCATGTTTTGTGATGCTAATAAATAACACGAATGAAATAATTCAAAATTCCAGACAGATGTCAGGTTATTGAAATTTGTAAAAATTTAAATACTTCCAAGACAAGTTTACCTGCAAGATGACAAGAGCATTTTCTATTGAAAGATCATCTGAAGGCAAACCTTCACTTTTCCAGACTAATTCCTCACTTTCTGTACATAGGAACCGCCGTAAATCAAACTCTGATAAATGAAAGGGTGCAACTTTGTGTCAGCATTTATAGTCTGCATAATTATAAAGCATTTACCACTCTGTATACAGCAGCAACTCTGTCTAACAGCGTGCAGGCCTATAGATTTCCCTTTAATCTATTATTTTATTGCTTGATCTTATTAATACTAACTAGCTGATGTCATAATAATATGTAATTATGTTATTAATGCAAAAATAAAAATGTTTGCTGAAAAAGCAGATGCATTCAGAATAGTTCATGTGAATACACTCATTTTTTTAAGTTTTTCTTTTTAAGCAAATTCTATAAAAATAAAACTATTTATAAGTTTTTATAATATTTATAATTTAATAGAATAAGCCTAAGAAATAGCCTGTCTGTATATACAAGTATTTCTTGAGTAAGAAAACATCATCACTTTTCATTTGGGAACATGAAGACAATTGAGACTGTTCATTAGAACTCACTGGCATTCCTCACTACCTCAATCAAGCTTAATTACTTACACGCAGACACTGACAAACACACACAAGAAATTACTTTCAAGGCCTGCTGATTTGGTCCATTCATCCAAGCTGGTTTTCCTCTGATCCTCAGGAGCAGCAGAAAGATATGTAATAAATGCAGCTGCTAACTGAGCTCTTTTAGGCAATGTAGCCAGTTCATCTGTTATCTCTGACACCTTAAAAAAAAAAAAGTAAAGAGTGTATAGGTGTTTTGCAAACAAAAGCTGTGTTAATATGTCTCATCAGTTATTAAAAAGTCATAATTAAATTCATCTGCATTGGAAATACAGTTGAGACAATCTCTCTGCTTTTATTTCAGGTATCTATACCCAGCTAACCCAGAGCAACACAGACAAGAAATTATGGGAAAAATTCTTTTTAGCCTTGGTTTAGGGCATGGACAGATGTTTCTGAGAAGGTAGCTGCTAAAAATCTATAAATTTCAGTTCAATTTATAAGCAAATGGGTAAACAGTATTATAGTAAGAAACATAAGAAATATGTGATCCCAGTCACAGTCAGGTAGTAAGTATGAATACAATATGTGTACAGATACTAAATACTATATGCAACTACTACACTTAGTGTTATTCACTGCACACCTACATGATAAAATACATTTATCATATATCTTCAAATAATTTAGCTGTACTACATCCCCTCATTTTGAAATATTCCAGTACTTTGGAGAAAAATACAGTATATTGAAATAATATATGACTGCCATAATTGGTTTCAAAGTATTGTCTGATTTTTTTTGCTATAATCAAACTGATATTTTAAAAAAAGCTTATACACAAAAAAAAAGCAACTTTTCATTGCTTCCTCCTTATTTTAAAAGGATACAAATACTGCCTTTTCACTGTCCGCAATATGGAATACTTCCTGACCAATCTATCTGTCAGTTTAGTCTACAGCATACCATTAATAGATAGTCTGAACTTTCTAATGATGAGGGTAATGTACCAGGCTGAAAAACTGGAGGAATCACTTTCAGAAGCATTTAGAGTCTGGGGTTCAATAATATCCAATCCTTACTGGAGCAGATAAAATAGCTGTAAAGCTTCAAAGGAAAATGTTCCATTTTTTTCCATTTAGTGGTCAACTTACAAAAAGGATTCATCTAACCTTAACTTTGGTTCTTTAAAATTTAGTCTACTTGTTTAGGCTTTTTTCAGTATCAATGAAGAGACAGGACCATGTATCTCTGCATGGAAATTTTTTCCACTTTAAGATACACATGAAAACTAGGGATTGCTTTCTGGAGGTGACAGCTATTTTGAGCTTGTATGTATCTCGAGATTTTCCTTTTTGTTTCAGACCAAAGAGAAGCCTGGGAGTCCAAAGACTTGCTAGTTTCTCTCAAATATTTCATTTGAGCAAATAAAATATGCTTACTTTCCCTACTCAGAAAAGTCTAAAACATTTAAGTGAAGCAACAAAACATTTTGGGTAGATCTACATTTGCATTTCCAGCATCGATGTCATAAAGAATATATGTTTTAAGACTGTTGTTCTTCAACGGTTTCCCAAAAACTGTCCCTTTTGATTGTATCTCAGCTTGGAGGGTCCAACTGCTGACATGTTCAGCCACCATAACAATTACATTATTGTGATTGAAAATCATCACAGAATGTTTTATGTTCTGTATTAAATACTGAGGCATTTTTTACACATTCTGTAGTGAGGTGATATAACTTCCATGGTGAAGTAAAAATATGTTTCAGAAGGAAGAAAAGCTTTAATTTCTAATGAGATATTACACTGGGAGACATGCAGAATGGCAATAACTCACATTCTCCAAACAGTGCAAAAATTGTATTTTCAAAGTATCAGCTATAAGGTGTTTATGAAAATTTTCACTAACCTGAGTGCTCCATCTTTTGTGTTCCCTATCAAGTTGATTTATTAGTTCCTCTGCAGCTTTCAGTGTTTTCTGAGCTTTACTTAGTTCTGCTTCAAGTTTTCCTGCTTCTGTTGTTCTACTCTGGAACCTGTAAAACAAATACTCTTTGTAATTACTATCATGAACTACTAAACTTATGAACAGTTACTTTGAAGGCAGTTTAATTTTCTGAATTTGTAATGAATTCCTCCATTATTGTTAATGAAGAACACAACTACTGTTCTTTTTTCATACCTTCTGCTTTTAATTGGCAGATGAAGTTGTTAGACTTCTAACTAAAGAAATTTAAAAAGATGAATTTATAAAAGAAGAATTAAAAAGAAGAATTTATAAAATTCATATATAAAATTTATAAAAAAATTTAAAAGATGAACAGGTGAGATTGAAAAATACATTTGAAATACAGATCATAATGTCTGAAAATCATTCCTTCTTCTATTTAAACAGCTTGACTTGATTTTAGTGCTTGTGTAAAGTTTTGTTTGGGACCTAGCCAGGAAAACAGCAGGCTCAATGCCATATTGTACATTTGTAACTATTTGGTATATTTGATCTTTGAAACTTAAAAAAATATTGCTAATTCACATGAATGATTTCAGTTCAGTGCACAGTAGTCTATTTTGTAAACTAATATGTAGTAAGAACATGACCTAAAACCCAGGCATAATTTAGGGATTATTTTGTAATGCTCAATATCTAATTAGTTTGATTAATATTTAAAATAATTAATGCATTTAATAATCCACCTGTTTGAAGTAATATATTTAACTGTAATCTGTAGTATATAATTAATCTAAGGAATCCCTGTATAGCTGAATGACAAGAATTCTCCCACTATATTTTTTTTTCAGACTACAAAATATGTCTTTTAGTAATATGTTAGATTATAGAGTATCTCCTATACTAAGTACATACTAAAACCATCAAACTAAAAAACTTAAACTCAATTTGAAGAAAGTATAAAAGTTCACCAGAGCTATTTTTATACCACTGTGAGTCATGTACTTGATGAGATGCTAAGAAAAAAGGATAGCTAACTAGCTGTCAGAAAAGTAGGCCAGCCTAAAAGAAATAGAACTGCCTTTATTCAAGCTCTGATCAGTAGAAGTTTTGTACAGGCATGTTCCCAAAATCCTAAGGAGTCACTGAAGTCCTCTGTGATTTAGAAGGTTAGAAACAATACTGCTTACCCTTGACATCAATGGCTATAATAAAGATTACCAACACTGTCAGTAGTGAGAAGCAGGTACTTTTAAGGAGCATTTATTTAATCTGATCAAGGAGATGAACTGTATTCTAACAGTATTTATCTCCACTGAGCGTATAGATAGTCTAAGCATCTCTAACTGGGACGTAAATATCTTCCAGAATAGGAAGTTACATTTGATTAGATAAATTTCATTATTCATAATATAAATAAAAACATGGATGATTTTACATCTTGAAATAAACAAATCCAACTTACTTATCTTTCAGTTCCAATACTTTTTGACCAACAGAATTCAGAAGATCCTCTAACTTCTTTTTTCTGTCTTCCGTTTTCCTGAGATTACTACAAAAAGGTAAAAGTTATTTTAAGACTATGGACCCAAGGTGGAAAAAAAAGAGCAAAGAAAACAGGAAAGTAATTAGCACAGAGATAGTTCAGAGACAGTTTTTCTTTTTGTTTTACATTAAAAAAATGTTTTCATATGTAAAAGCTTTGAGCACTTCTCATCACATAGCTTTAAAAATGGAAACCAAACACCGTATTCTTAAAAGATCAGAACAAGTTCTTCCTATACAGAATTTTAAAACCTGGCAAAACAATCGGTACATATTCCTCAGGTTATGGATGGTCATAAGACCACGTCTTATCTTCTTGATCCTAAGGAGAACCTGATTATGCTTGGTACATGACTGAAAATAGAGGAACCATACATCTCATAAAATAGCCTGGGTTTTACTGAGAGACTACATTTTAAGCATATCTGTGATGCTCATTTCTTCCTGTCACTATTCAGCTGAGTCAGGTAACTCATGAGTGTACACAAAACAACCAAGGCATAGCTTCCAGGAAAAAGAAAATATCACACACTTACTTTTCTGTATCAGCATGAACATTTTATAACCTACAGATGAGGTATAGTTTCTTTTATATTTTTTTAATAAACTTCAATCCACACAGAATCACAGAATGGTTGGGATTGGAAAGTACCTCTGGAAATCATCTAATCCAACACCCCTGCTAAAGCTGGTTCACCCAGAGCAGGTTGCACAGCACTGAGTCCAGGCGTATATTGCATAAGTTGCTGCAGTTTTCGTACCCCTTTCCGGGCACCCTGTTCCAGTTCTCTCTCACCCTCTAAGTAAAGACGTTATTCCTCATATTCAGATTTCTTCTTGGCGGCTTTAGTTTCACCCATCACCATTGGAATTAAAAATATTTATTTTGTAATAGGGTCTGACTTACGCTTCCAAGCCAGCCTTCTCTTTTTCCAAAGGCTGAATTCGTTCTAGGACATGGGAATACTGGATGTTGGCATTCACCCAAGCCGCTAATGGAGCAGCTGCAGCACTGGCTCGTTTAGCATTCTGAAAAATTCAGTAAAAGTTACAAGAAAGTCCTTGAAGTATAATGTAGAAAAGATAAATACTGAAACAGATTTACTAGTTACCAACTTAAATATGCCAATTAGCCAGCTCTTCTACCGAACCAATCTTTTAAATTGTTACTAAGAGACTAGATTGTAGGCCATCAATCTGCATTAAAAACCCCATAGTGAGTATCTACAAAGCTTCACTGAAACTAACAAGCTTTAAATTAATGCATGATTTATTAGACTCTTACTGTTACAAGGAGGCCAGAAGAAGTCAGTTATTATTCCTTGGTCTGAGTTCTAATTTATACCAATGACAAAAATCTCTGAGGACTCAATTCCATAATGACTTCTCATCCCACAGCTCCCCACTCACCAAACAAATTCTCATGGTTAGAGGCAGCATGCAACAGCGTAATCTCGGCTACACCTTTATCTCTAACAAATTCTGCAAGCAGAATTCATCACTTTTTCTCTAATTTAAGCTCATTCTAAAAATCATGTTGGCAAATCGGACAACCATGTCTTTTTTATTCTTCTTGTCTTTTTTTTGGTCTTCTTTTCATTTTATGTAATGCAATCAGGAATTACCTTTGGATCAAATGATGCTCTGTTTTTAGAAAGAAGTTCTTCAACACTCTCTCGTATTTCTTTTGGAATATTACGGGCGTCAAAGGATTCTATGTCCTCCCTTACACTTCTTTTGGCCAAAAAACTAAAAAGAATTAAATGACTAAGTAAAGACACAAATAATAAAAAGACTATTTCTGAATGAAACTAAATAATTCTGAACACATATTATTCCTGAATATAACTGAAAGGAGTTCATCTTGAAAAGTTTGAAGTTCAAAAAGTTTAAAGTTTAAATAAAATCCTCACCTCTTCATGCTCACCCATGATGTATCAAAAATCCCCATCAGCCGCAGAACTCCCTCTAGTATGTCTCTGATTATGTCAGGGGGCATCCGTAGTGACCGGATTTCTAACAAAGACTCTGGCTTTATATTTCCAACAGCTAATTTAGCTTCACTAACCAGTGGCTTGAAACATAAAAACACATTATAAAGAGGGATGAGAACACAAAAAAATGAATATCTGCCATATCAGTTTTCAAACAACTTCTTGTTCTTTTTAAACACTTTATTACCTAACCAACTACCACATGCATATTCATGTTTATAAGTTATTAAAAAATTGTCACGTGTTTACTAAGTGATAATAAATATATTTCCATATAAACCAGCATATTATAACCCTGACATACCCTAGCTTTTCATTCAGCACTGTAATTCATAAAGATTACATAGATATTAGTGTCAATCATGTTTGCTCTTTCATTGCTTACAAGTTCATTGTGATATAGGTATCTTTTAATAATTATGCTAATTACTATTTATAGGCATGACTGAGGATCTCTGTGTCAACGCACATAGAAGTACAGGTCACAGAAGTTTTCTGTTTCCAGTAGCTAAACAAATCCAGACAGCCTTTGCCCTTAGCAACAAAGCAGTAGAATGATAAGAAAAATTAAAGATTATAATTTAAAAACTGTGCACACCTTACAGATCTTTCATATTTATCAGAGACCACAGAATGAATGTAGTCCTGCAGTTCTATGTCACATTCAATACAAGGATATAATTCCTTGACAACTATAATATTTAAAAGGAAAAAAAAAAGTTGCTGCAGTTTTCCCTTATGCTTTAGTATAAATTTAAAATGGATGGGATGAAAAATAGAGACTAAAAGCAATTACTGAACACACATAACTCCCAAGAAACCTGATGCTTAACACAGAATCACAGAATACACTGAGTTGCAAGGGACCCAGAAAGATCATCAAGTCCAACTCCTGGCCCTGCACAGAATCATCCCCAAGAGTCACACCATGTGCCTGAGAGTATCACCCAAATGCTTCTTAAACTCTGTCAGGCTTGGTGCTGTGACCACTTCCCTGGGGAGCCTGTTTTAGTGCCCAACTACATGTAAGGTCTTTTGAACGAGCAGTTTGCTGTAGTGCCATTAGGATACATAATTTTCAGAATTTAGTAATAACTGGAAATTATCTCTCATTAAATTATGTCCATTCAGATGAGACTACCAAACCCTATGATATTACCATTTTGATCAAGGCAAAGTAATGTGGTTGGTCT
Organism: Pachyramphus minor; assembly: GCA_013397135.1. NCBI lineage: Eukaryota > Metazoa > Chordata > Aves > Passeriformes > Tyrannidae > Pachyramphus > Pachyramphus minor. Next base: position 187,625 of record VYXB01005582.1, read on the forward strand.
ATATAAGACATGAGTAATTGAAAAATATTCCATAAAATCAGAAGAACTCAGCTGTAGACCATAGTAGCATAGGAATAGCAAGTGGTTGGTAAGATTTGGCTAGAAAACTCTTTCTGTAATTAATATCTAAGAGAACACAAATGCTAAAATGACAATCTAAATTTGGCAAATAGAATACTGTTTCTTAATGCAAAAAAGTTTTAATATCAAAATAATTTAGAGCAAAATTTAAGAACTGCAAGGATAAATTTTGCAAAACCATTGTGCAAAGCAGGACTTCAGTAACTCAGATAAAATCAGACTGCAAATATTACTTTTTCTTATCAGCTCTTACCTGAACCTCTTTTAGTTCATCTTCAATTTTTCTTTTTCTTTCTTCTATTTCTGCAGCCTCTTCTGCTATTCGTTGTTTTATTTTTTCCATTTCTGTTTTTTGCTCACTAGCATTCTGTAAAAAAATACCTTTAGTTAGCAAATTTACACAGATTTTACTTCCTTAGGTCTCATTTCTTTTAGTCTTCATTATAATAATTTGCACAATACCAATTACAGTAAAATATCTGAGTCTATCTGATACTAGACAGGAGACTAGGTAAATAAACTTCATGGAATAAGCATCATTTGCTTTTACTGTGCCTCCTCTCTTTACCACAAACCAGAATCTGTACCTCTATTTTTGAGAGGTTCATTATGATCTTTTTTTTCTTTGCTTCTGATTTTCCATTCCTTACCAACATGTCAGTCTTCCTCTAAAACAATGACTGACAGCCTCCATAACATTCTTACAACATTTGAAAGTACTATCATGTTGTCATTGCCTTTGTAACTGCTCCCATATCTATTTCAATTTCTTTCACAACACCATTAAAACTCTATTTTTCTATCACGTTCATTAAAGCAGCAGTTGTTTTGGAACTACAGCCTATTAGCCTAAAAGTACTAATCACAGAATGGTTTCTTTACTTATAAATTTGTACCAATCTGTCTGTAAGGATACTTATGTCCTACATGCCTATTGTAAGTTGTTTGGGTTTACATGTCCTTTTTTTTTTTTTAATGCATTTGTACTATGCCTACCACACAGCAGACAGCAGCTATTAGCCATCTCCAATCCTAAAAACTTCAGTATAACAATTAATACTTAGTATATAAAACTACAATAAAAAGGACTTTACATGTCTTTTATCATTGAGGATACATGTATAAAATGCATAAAAGACTAATATTCTAAGCTCAGTTTACTTAAAAAATACAAGACAATAAAGCCCAGAGTTTATGTTTTTCCAATATATAACAAATTATTATCACCAGCAATTGTCAAGCTGAGTTGCAGCAGAAGGTAATGGATGCATATAACCAGAGAAAACCTTGAGATAATAATAATTCTTTGAGCACTTAACCCAAGCTGTAAATCAGCAGGTTATTGAAGATTACATTCATATCCATAAAACATTAGCCACATGAAACTAGATTAGACATTTCATGCAAATGAACATGTACTGAATGATTGCTCTGAATAAGAAAACCTTAAAATTCAGTTATAGGTCAAAAGCCTTACTCTAAAAAGAGATTTAAAGAGTCTCTATGTATTAGGCACTCTCTCTTACAGAAACCAGAATATTTGAAGTGACATTAAAATGTTAGAAGGCACCTATACTTTATGCTAATCTAAATAATCAAAATTTTACTGTAATTTTTCTGATGTCAGTGGGCCCATCATGTTTCACTGCTTTTGACCTATTCTTTGATTATGTCCTACCATGTAATATATGCTACCCACATAACCTGTAAGTGTTCTAGACAACAGCGGACACAGATTTAAAACTGACATCAGTGAGCACACCAAGGTAATCATCATTATTCAAATTCATGTACAGTAGGCATATAGAGCTTAAAAGTATTAAAAACTGCCGACAGCAAAAGACTTATAAAAATGAGAAGTAACGCACTTTCAAAGTACTGTGAACCAAATGGTTTGAAAGGCCAGGCATTTTCTTTACTGCATAGAGAGAAGGTCTTTGGCACTGAGCTTCCGAGCAATCAGACTACATCGCTAACAAAAAAAACCCATTGCAGTAACAGCAGATTCATTACATCTTAACCTACATTTATGATTCCAGGAAGTAGCAATGTGGAGATCTATTGTCTGTGCAATTATTTTGCTTGACTGAGAAAACATAACTAAAGAAAAGTACAATATATTGAAAAAAAGGTCTACCTCTCATCTGAAGAATAAAAATTCAAGGAATGATGAACATGGAGGTATTATTTAATCTTCTTTAAAGTTACATTCTGAGGACCACATCTCATGAAATACACACTTTTTAATAGCTCACAAATTTAATTCCTGATATTTGTTACTTACAATAGTGCTACTTGTACATATTTTATTGAAAGTTCCTATCTGCGATAAACATAAAAGGCATTAGCTTGGATTTATGTAGTTCTAGGAAAACTTTCAGACAAACTACAGCAGTAAACACTACTCAGGTGCAAAACTTGCACTGATCTCTTCCTATTCAATCAGTTCAAATACGATTATAGAAGTTATAGAATCCTCTGTCCTGTTGCAACCTTATTCAAGCCTCAGGGCTCATGTCTTCCCTTAGGCAAATTCTTGTAAAAGCATGACGTTTTGTAACACTTGAAAAGATTACAAAACACAAGCAGTTATGGAGACCAAAAACAGAAAAGCATTGTTTCAGTTTTTGGGCTTCTTTTCACTTTTGATGTGATTGCATATACCACCTGCATAGATACTGTAATTTCTTGAAGGGCAGAATCAGCTTCATCCTGCTTCGTTTTGAGTAAAATGCTTTGCTCTCCAGCTTTTCTGTTCAGTTCATCAACCAGGGCTTTAGCTTCATTCAGCTTTGAAACACCTGCCTATGAAAGTTTTAAAAAAGTAGATATTTATCTGTGAATTTTTAGCAGATTTAAATGAAGGTTTGTTACAAATAGACAAATTAAGAGTGCTGTAGACTAATATTCTATTTTTTTTTAATTATTGTTCCACATTTTCCTGATATTATTAACATTTTTCGTGGTCTTATTTAACCTAAGAATGAGATCTGACACTTCAAGATGTGTCACTGTAAGATGTACTACTACATCAAAAAGATGACAACAAAATTCTCAAACTAACAAACTTTTAACAAAACAGTAACTAGCACATAATCTATTTCTCAATAATTCAATAGAATTTCAGATAACTGTTATATACTCATTGTAATTATATCTCCCTTGAAAACAAATCTATAAAAATTCAACAAATTGAAACAAAATAGATTAGCTTATTTCTACATATTTGTACACTCTCTAAAGAACAGAGATGTGCATACAACAAATTATTTGTTATTTTTATTATGCTTAATTAGTTAACAAACGATTAGGCTTAAGATTAACCATTTTCTTTAATCACACCTTCTACCTTATTTACTTCATATTAATTATATAAAGAATTATTTCAAGATATATTTGAAAAAAAATACCTGGAAGATATATTGACTGAGGATACACATCTCTAATTTTCATGAGAATTATTACTTTTATTTAAACTAGACATTTAACAAGTAAATGGGTGCTTGTCACAAACAAACCAGTTACATTCTAAATACACTCAAAAAAAGGCAATTTCTATTACTACAAATTTAAATCTTCTTAAATTGCATACTTCAGTGATGGAAAAATATTAGCAGACAGAGTAAAAACAGAGTAGAATACAAGGCAAGGAAGTAATCTGGTTTTGACAGCTGCTTTAAGAAAAAATTAGAGATTTGCAAGTGTGGTTTCAGAATATCAGCACGGGTGACTGAGAAAAGGAGCTGAATGTGACAGGAGAAAGGGAAAGACAAAAGTTGTCCTAAAGGACCACACAGATCTTTCCAGAAATATACTGGAGGAGGAGGTAAGTAGGACTGGAAAGATAACAAATGGGTTTCAAAAATAAGGATGTTATGCATACAAAACAGGAGTAAAGTGACACCTGTGAGATGAACTGCATTTGGTCTAGAACTGTCCAAAGGTCTGATATGTGTCAAAAGAATTCAAAATCATTCCAAAGCACAAAAGGAAAGAAAATCACAACAAAAGGAGTCTTGGTCAAAGCTACACAAGAACACCATGAGGTTAAAGGTAACAGTCTGTCAAACTAGAAGGATGTGAAAATCACACAAAGCAGGGAGTTACTCCTCAGATATAAAGAAAGGGATGGAATATGGAGCTACACAGAGAACATTTACACAAGCAGAGGCAGGACCTAAATTGATGGAAAGATAACGGGTTTTTAGCAACACAATTCCAACACATGTGGGTGAAAAAGTTTAAAATGCTTTCAAGTACTTTTTACTCTGCCACAAAACATACCCAGTCTCATCCATTCTTGAGGATAACTATTAACAAAAACAAGAACACTTTTCTCCCTTTCAGGCATTTCAACAGAAAAGTGCATTAGGATTCATGATATTTCTCTTCTGAAACCACAGTATGAGCACATGCCAATAGAGGACACATCACACCACCATGTTAGCAGCTACAGCCCATTAATACACAAGACATTTCCAAATATGAAAGTATTTTGAAAAGCCATATGTTAAAAGTGTTTTAAACACATACCTGCAAGTGGTTCTGCCTTTTTATTAGCTCTCTTCTTTTACTATTATTGATGGTACTGTATACATGAAGGAATGTCATATACCTGCTAGGCGTTGCTCCATATATTTTACATGATTCATGGATTGTCAGAAATGACTTCAGAAAATCAGAATTACCTATATAACATCATTTGTTACACAGATAATATTAGACTCAATTTTATCTCACATTAAAATAACTAAGGAAGAGCAACAGAGTATGTTTTTCAAGATATGAATTAAGGGCATCCAAAAATACCACAAAGATTATACTTCTTTTAAAGTACTGTCAGGGAAACAACATGCAACTACATTTGAAATGCATATTGCTCAGAAAGAAATATACTGAAATTGTTTGGAAAGGCTGGAGGCCTGGGCTCTTCCCCCAACACACACACCCACACACCCCCACACACCCATCCACCCACACGCCCCACAGTGGCTCTGACCCAGTAATTACTGATCTGGTATCTAATACTGATTAAGTTTTTAATAAGAAGGAATAGTAACTAGTGTTATTATAAATATACCTGAATGTTTTTTCTTAACTTCCTTATGTGTTTTTCCAGTCTTTTCTTGTTCATCTGAATCATAGAGAAGCATTTCAGGTATCTAAAAAAAAACCCCACGATTTTCTGCATGAAAATGATGAACAATGACAATTTGCGTTAAAATTAAAAAAATCCAAACCACCTTTAAATCTAGTTTCTCATTTGGAAAGACTGAAAATGATACATTTACCCAGAACCAGGAATTTACAGAATATTTATAGAAAGATAAATTCTGCCTTTCCATGTCACTGACAACTACCCGCTCTCTCAAGCAGATGAGATTTTGCTGGCTGTACAAACGAGCAAGTAGTTCTCAGAGGACCCTTACAATAGCACAAATGTCAAAGATTTAAAAAGATATACAGTTCAAGAGGAAATCAGAAAGTCTTAATCCACATTCTGCACAAGTACATATTAACCAATAACCGACCTTCACTAAGATCACTCAGAGACAGGGGAACAGGATGATGGCAACAATGCTATTTATGTTTGTGCTTAGGGTTTCTGTTTGTGTTGTTCAGTGTGACAATTACATGTATATATGTGCTGTATATGTGTTTGTGTGTGTGCCTACTGAGAACATATGCTCAGCTTCACTACTGGTTCACCTTGGGGCCATAAAGCTGTGGCACCCTTGCCCCTATCAGGGTACTGCGTTTGGTAATCTCTTAACATACAGAAGTAATATATGCTTCTCAAACTCACACTGTGAACATCCTGAAATAAAAAGATTTTAAATCTAAGAAGGAACACACTGTCTCTGTTCCACCAAGCAAAACACTTAGCAAAGATTCAAGAATAACATAAGGTTTACAGTGCAATCTTAGATCTATAGCAGCTCACATACACTTAACAAACCTCTTTAAAATTAGCTGTCAAACATACTAGTAACAATAGGTATCATCAGCATAGTTGGTGTGGTGGGTTGACCCTGGCCAGATGTCAGGTACCCATCAGAGCTTCTCTATCACTCCCCTCCTCAGCTGGACAGGGGAGAGAAAACAGGTTATGAAAGGCTCATGGATCAAGCTAACGACATGGTTAGAGATCAGGCACCAATTACTGTCATGGGCAAAACAGCCTTGACTTGGGGAAATTCGTTTAATTTATTACCAGACAAATCAGAGTAGGGTAAAGAGAAATAACTAAATTTCAAAACACCTTTCTCCCAGCAGTGCTCTCCATGGATCTACAGGTCCTGCCAGGAGCCTGCTTCAGCACGGAGTTCCTCTGGGGTCACAGGAAGCACCTTCAGGTGCTTCCACCAGCCTCAATGTGGAGTTCTGCATTGTATGTAGGGGGATCTCTGCTCCACTGTGGACCTCCTTGGGCTGCAGGTGGACAGCCTGCCTCACCATGGTCTGCACAACAGGCTGCAGGGGAATCTCAGCTCCAGTGCCTTGAGACTTTGGGGTCTGCAGGGCTGTTTTTCTCACCTATTCTTACTCCTCTCTCTGGCTGCAGTTTCTCCTGTGCAGTAACTTCCTTCCCCTTCTTAAATGTTATCCCAGAGATGCGACCACCATTGCTGATAGAGCCCAACCCTGGCCAGTGGCAGGCCTGTCCTGGAGCTGGCTGGCATTGGCTCTGTCAGATAGCGGGGAAGCTTCTGGCAGATTCTCATTGAAGCCACCTATGCAGCCCCTGCTACTATCAAGAGCTCACCACACAAACCTGATACAATTGGCTTTAACATTTTGCTTACAGCCTATTTGTATTTTGTTCTTAAATGCTGTGTTTGATCGGAGTCATAGTAATCAGCATGTTGTTCAAGTCAGCACACAGAGAGAACAAAACGTAATGTCAGTAAAATAATAATGCTAATAATACTTAACAGTTCTGAGGAATTTTCTGTCTTTTTAAGACTTCACAAATGGATTAAATAAGCACAGTGACAATTATCCTTCACAACTTTAAATATCTTGATCTTATTTACCAAAGCTCCATTATTTTTGGAGACACTAGTTTAAATAATCAGAATTAATGCAATTTACCTTTTTCATACTGTCTTCTGACCAGGTTTCCATCCACAAAACCTGACATTTCTTATACAGTGCTGGATTACTTTCACAGTTTATCGTGAAATTTAAATTAGTAGGATCCATTATCAAGACAACATGCAGATTTTGTTGGATCCCTAAGAAAAATAACATATTAAATTTTTATTACATAATTTCACTACATGATGGTAGTTTTACTGCAAATACAACATAATTTACTGTCTTTCAAATAGTTATCACAAAGTAATTTCTGGAAAAAAACAGACTGTAATATCAGATCACACTAGGACAGGAACGCTTATAAATAGAACTTAATTTACTATCATGGATTCTCATTATGTATATTACAGTGTATGTTTTAATTTTGAAGAGTTGACCGTATTTAAATAGATATCACTAGTTCTCCTTCCAATTCATATAGACCAAGAGAACCAATTACAAGTAGTTTCAGGGCCTGAAACTTTGACTGTCAACATTTGCATTCTTTCAGTCATATCATTTGATTTATTTGTAAACTATTTAATCTTCTTGTTGGTCCAAGGAAGAAAGAAAAACAATTAGGAAACCTACCTGTAAACTTGCTTATGATTACTCAAAATCCAAAGTGATTTGAAGGTATAATAGGCAAATAGAAGAAAACTCTGGTACTAGATATATATATATAAGCTATACAAATCGGAAATCAGTGGGAACAAAAGCTTTCTTCCTTCTAATTACTTTCAACAGCAGATTTCATAACATTTGTAAAACATTCATTAATAAAAAATTTCAGATAGAAGAACAAATTTTAAAGTGAGGGTTCTGTGCCCTCAAATATCATGGTGTAATCATTTTTCCCACCTGGTATTTAACAATTAACTGAAAGTTAAAATCGTACACAATAGACGGACTATGTTCGAAATCATTTATCCACTATTATACCACTTCCTAAACTTCATAATAAATTATAACATATAATTCTGTTGACATACGGTATGTGAAATAATTGAAAATCGGTCCTGTAAATCCATCTTGCGAGGCTTGATCCTTCAGAGGGGATAGCAATGGGTCTAACTCTTCTGTTTTATATAGCCCAGGAACTTCTCCTATTTCAAGAATGAATTTAAGTCAGATAAAATACACTATAATTCTTTAAATTCCTTTGAAGGATTCCCTTGAATCCTCTGTATAAAGATTTTGAATATGGCAGTATTCACCTCTATATTTTCATGAATATCATCCCATGCACTTCATCATTCTTTTCATGGTATCATGGAAACAACAAACCCAATTATAGTCATTCTATTTAACAGTCTACTTTGTTCATACTGCTGAAACGTATTTCAAAAGCTCATTCAAATCTACTCCAAAACAATACAGCATAGATGCTGACCTAATACTGCATAGAAAACAAATCAAACCAGACTTTGTCATATACCAGGTCACAGAAACGTGAAAGTGAGTAGTTGTCTAGATCCTCAGACACAGAGATCAAACAGCAGATGACAAAAATCTGATACTGTAAGGAGATTTGGGGTGGCATGCAAGAGACAGGAAAATATGGTGCTCTTATCAATCAGCTCTAAACTACAGATCAAAAAAAATATTTAGCAAGTTAGACTCAGTCCTTCAATGATCTCATTGATCAAGGAACAATTTTTTATTATTTATCATCTCACTCCTTTCAGAAAAGTGAGCTTTGCTGGTGTTCATTTCAGCAAAAGACTCAATCTATACAACCTAGTAAAGCATTGGAACATTTCTTAATTTTGAATTTTATAAATTATTATAAAACAGAAGAGGGACAATAGAATGCATTCTCATTTTGTTGTTACACTATTATTAAGAACTCCCTTGAAACAAGTTAGAGGAACTGAAAGCACCTCTACTATCAGGTAAGTTAAAGGACATCTAAGTGAACTTTGAGTCAGGTTCTCATGTACAAACACTCTACCTAAAGCAGCATAGCAAGGTAACTAACCTGTCTGACAGAGACGTAAAGTTAGAAAATATCATCTTATTCTGCCTCATTAACTAACTCTGTGCGGTAAAACTAGAACCATTACTCTTTTTGGACTTGCCCCACCTGAAGACAGTAAACTGTTGATCATCTCCAGGAATGTGGAATGAACAAACTGATAGTCTTCAAGCAGCAATACCACCTGTTGTGCTTCAATGCCTGCAAGCTCCATCACCTAGAAGCAGGAAAGACATTTAGATCTCAGTGTATGGAACATACGTATTGTCCATAAGATAATGACTATCATAGAATATCCTGAATTAGAAGGGACCAACAAGGATCTTAATCTTTCCTTGATTATATATTACATACATATTTTCTCGACAGCATCTACACTATATTTACAAAAGATTTCTAGGTGATTCAGTTATGTGAGATATCAAATATAAAGAACATTCTACCTAGATGAACAGCTTGGTAATGAAAAAATAATTAAAACAGCCTGTTTCATAGAGTATATTTATATATATGACTCAATGATAAAACTATATTGCTCTTTTGTGTAGGCATAGCTCTAGAATTTTCTGAAAGTAACGAGAAACCCTTGATTCAAGGTTTCCATTTGATTTTAAATAATATGTTCCATCAGTCACTAAAATTTTACTTGATTCAGCTACTGGCAGATTATAGTAGAGACAGAAAATAAAAACATACACTAATAAACTTCGAATTTATGAAGTCCACAGCACTCAAAGAGAACTCCGGTATTTAAAAAAGTAGAGTTTCAGTCAACTGAATAAAGAACAGTATACACACTTTGACACAGAGAATTCCTAAAAATCTACTTGTTTCATTTAGACTGTTGCTGTTTTGCTTCTCTTTAAATATATCTGCATACAACACTTTCGTGTCCTTCAAAATTCTCATACTCTTTTTTTTTTTCCTTTAATATACACCTCAACATTACAAAATGGAAGACAACGGATGACTTACATATTTAAGGTCACTTTTGAACTGCTTCAGCTCATAACCCCTGGAAATTTTGGGAGTAATCAGAACAGCTCCATGCATGTGACTAACTAAAGAGGTAACTGTTCGACGACCTACACCACTCCGTCCTGCCAAAAGAAGTGATCCTCCAGGAAAACTTAGCACTCTGTCCACTTTAGACATATAACTGAGGACTTCCTGGAACAGTAAAATCTCTATCTCTTTTTTGTCTCGTCCATAATGAATGATACCCTATTAAAAAAAGAGAGGGAAAAAAATGTGTTTACTAGTAATAAATAAAAGCAGTGAGATATGAAAACATCCAACAATTAAAAGTTTACAAAAGAAGGGCTTGAAAGCTTTGGAGACCACACTGATATTCATTACAAATAAATTATTTATGTGACAGAATTATCAGTAGTGAACATCTCACACTACCCCCAGCACCAGAATACCCTAGAAGTCTTTGATATATTAAAATAGGAATCTACCACTCAACTAATTAAAATTGAATTGACCAGAACAAAGTCTGAGCTGTTTCTGACTACAGAGTAATTAATTAATAACTTAGATGTTTTAGACAGCTAATTGCTGCATAACTGCAGATTATGAAAATTCTGAGTCAAACACACACAGTAATAGATCCTAAAATTAAATTCTGACCTTGTTATACTAATTAAAACCTCATCTTTGAAGCCCAATGTAATTTAACCCTCTGATAACTGAGTCTATTGAATTTCATGATTTCCCATATAGTCTATTGGTCACAAGCTGGCAATTAAGGAGAGATATCAGTTTCTCATCTGCAAGAGCAATCCATCAAACACTACTAAGGGAGATGATCTCAAAGCTCTCATCCTAAAAATCAGATACCCTAGCAGAGTTAAAATGTTTGCATTTCCTCATCAATCTCATTTTTTGTACTTTACTGCTTAAAAGCATGCCAAATCTCCAAACAGTCCGTTTGTATTTCTTCAAATAAAAATTATGTTACCAAATTACAAATTCAAAAAGTAAACATTTAATAAAACACTTAGATACTCAAACAATATGCAAACATATATGGAGATGAATGTTTTTCAAAATGTTGGTTCCTCAAAGTGTTGTAAATCAGCAGCAAATGCAACTGATGCCCTTTCGTTAAAAAAACCTTGTTACATATACCTCCTACTGCCTGCCACATAGCACCACAAACCTTCCCTTACTTCACCAAATGTAAAAGATGATCCCTTGAACAAGAAGCAGACCCCACCCTAAACTGGTGCTTGCATGTTACTTCTTGCAAAAAATGTCTTGAATCATTGTTGTGAATCCTTGCTCTGTATATTCTTTAATGTGTCTCACTTTCTGAATAATATCTTTTAGGTCTGTTGAGTTTAGTCTGCCAAGTGGCCTCCCATGTGGTGGTAGTGCCTGTCCTGGTGTGATGAATGCCTCTTGACAAGCTCCCCAAGTTACATAGAAGGTATCTGTGAAAATAAAAGGAAACATTTGAAACTTTAGGTGTCCAGCTCATATGCTATCTGACTGGATTAGGCCACTCCTAAACAAATATTTCAAGTTTGTATGGTATGCTTCAAATAGTTTACCTGGCATATTGTCCAGAACATCTGAGCCCCAATCACCTTGGAACACTTTCATCAAAACATTATCAAATACATGAAGTTCTTTCATGTCAACAATTCTATCACGGAACAAACGACGTGCTTCATAAGCAACAATTTCCAATACATAATCTGCGGTTTGTATCAATGATCCTACAAAATGTAAGGAGAGAATTAACTTTATATATTTATAATAAATTCTCAAATTTCCATTTCAAAATATGAGCTTGAAAATGAGCAAGCGAAATTACATACCAGCAGGAAAGCATCGGTAAGGAAGAAAGAAGAGAAAAAGTAAACATTATGAAGTGCTTTTTAATAACATCTTCATGGATCATTACAAGATAAAATGAAACATATTGTATTAATGCTATGGAGTGAACTGTTAGGCATTTTTTCCCTCTACTGAATTACAGAGTGTTCACAATTTTGAAAGATTAATGAATTGCATGTGGAGTCAACAGTACAACTGACATCAATAATAATTTAGGCCATTTTAGAATGCTTTATAAATGAAAATAAGTGACTTACCACCTGCTAAATCATATCTGAATAAACCAAGAACCCACTGAGTAAGAATACATGGTGTAAAAAGGTAATGACTGTGATCATCAACTGTGAATTTTGCTCGGACCTAAAAATGGGAGTTAAGGGAGAGAAAAAAAGTGATGTTTTAAAATGTATAGCACTTTTTCTAAAAGACCAGATAAATTAGTTTTCTATTTGGTGTATATTTAGATATTTTATTAATGGACTCCTTGTTTAAATGTTGTTTTCTCAGAACATTTCTTCTCTACAGTTTTTGATGGAAACAACCACACACGTCACCTAGAATTGTTAGTGCAGTATTATTAGACAAAATACATATTTTTTAAAGCAATACTAAATATGAAATGCAAAGGAAATATATAAGTGTAATAAAAACCTACCTAAATCAGTAACACTTCTCACTACAAAAGACTTCATACTTTCTCTTCTCCAAGAGAGGATGTTTGAATATAAAACTGCTTCTTTAACTCAAAGAAAAACTGTCTTCATTAGTTACTGAATCATCACGTGATGAGATTTAAACCCAGATTTCTTAGAATACATTGATGACATCATATGAAACTCCTGCAACTGGTGCACAACAGCCAACATAACCCAGATTCCAGTCATAAAGATCAGTTTTATACCATGGTTCTGTCTAGATGGGGGCAGCACACATTCCTGGAACATACAGCAAGTACCTACATCCTCACAGTACCCATCCCAGTAAGGCTATGTACTGTTTAAGAAACGCAAGTATTTAAGTGTTTTGCTTGATAGAAGTCCACAAAATTTTAAATGGGAGGATAAAATGAACTTGTGTGTCTAACACCTATTTTTAACAGTGTAAAATTTTAAAAGCTAGTCTCTGATGTCTGTAAACCACTCTGTCCATAGGTCTCTCTTCTCAATTCATAATAGCATCCGTAACAACTGGGCACATAACAATCTGTTGCACTGTCTCCTCACCCATTAAGTGTGAAAACACTACTGATCCACATTTGATAAATCAGGAACTGAAAGGATAGAAGGGTTAACATGCATTTTTAGGATGCAAAATCCTAAAATAAATCTGTGGGAAAGCAGGAGTACTTATCACTTACTCAGTTTGCCTCTAATACCTAGGAATCTCTGCAAATAAGTAGCACTAAAATTGATACCAACTTCATTAAAAATAAATAATCTTGGATTTTAATACTGATAAACCTTTTTATTTACTTGTTAGTATCAAAAGCTAATTATTTTTAAAAAAACTCCTGAATTGTCAAACTTCTTGAAAAAAGAAAAAAGATTTCCATACCTGTTCATATATTTGAACCATAGATCCTGCTAGCTGATGTATTTTTGGTACAGAACCCCAAACAGGGTGATCCTTTAGGTTTTTCTGTAGTACAGGTTCCAAGTAGGCACTATAAATAGTTTGCAGCTGTTCTCTTTCTGGATAGCTAAAAAGGAAAAAAAAAAAACAAATCATTATGGACTATCAATTTTTTTTATTTTAATTAAAAATGACTCAAACTTGTATACACAATTACTAAGAAATTTCAATGAACAGCATTTCCATCCAGCAGCTAAGTAAAATTATCATTTTATTGCAACAGGCCACTGTCAGAAATTTCTAAATGCATTTGTTGATGTACTCAAACTTAAAAACAAACAAATAAACTTATTTTCAATTTCTCTAATTTTGAAGCCAAACAGCACCTTAATATAAAGGTTAAGAAAGCAGTTTGCTGAAAGCAAAATCATTCAAAAGGAAACATATTTCAAACACTTCACTATCAACAGGCAGCGACAGATTCCTCTTAGCTGGCTTCTAGTGCCAAGAGGCACCACACAGCACCAAATCAGATGATCCCAAACCGTTTGAAAATATGAAAGACTAGAACAGCCACACCTTTGTAAAGATTAAATGGAGCAAGGGCCTTATAAACAGAGGTTGAATCTGAATTCTGAGAGTTAGACTAATTTTCACCAACTTACTCAATTGCGCAGAGACGAACAATAGAAGTAAATCTGGAGGTAAGTTTATGTCTTCCTAACGTTCCTCCAGCTGACATGGAAGCCACAATTTGGATGTTTTCTAAACCGACCCATTCCAGATTTTCATCATAAAATCCTTGATATGTAAGAATCTTTAATAATTAAATAAATATTTCATTAAAAGAAAGTCAACGAAATAGCATACAAAATAAAATATAATAAAATAGTGAGAAGTATACCATTATTTCTCTTAAATGCCAGAGTTGTATTACCCCTCACAGTTTTGTGTCAGCAGCAGACTTCATTGTCCAGATCATTAGAGACGTTAAACAGGTACTGTCTTCCAAGCACACTCTGTGCCATTGATCACCACGCTCTGGGTCTGGCTCTCCAGCCAGTTTTGAACTCACCTCACTATAGTAGGTGAGTTCCTCACTATAGCAGATAGTGAGGATCTATCCCACAGATAGTGAGGTGGGTTGAAAATCTGCAGGATAGTGAGAATCTATCTATAGATAGGAAGACAGCATCAGCGGTCTTAGTGAAGTCCAGGTAGACCATATCTCCTGCTCTCCCCTCATCAAAGAGGACTTACCCTTGGCGAATCCATGCTGACTACTTCTGGTGATTTTTTTGTCATTCATATGCCTATTGCATTATAACTCATTGAGATGAGCACTGTCTTTATTTACTTACACAAATAAGCCAAATAAAAATGGTATCTTATTTCTGGCTGACACCTACATAGTCTACCCAAGTAGAAACAAAACTAATGTCAACACAGATGCAGGGTGTTAACTCTGAAAATAATCGATGTAGTTATTTATTACATACACTAAATTATATACAGTATACTGAACAGCCTTTTGAAATAATAGACATAAGTGTTCACCTGCTGTAGAAAAGCCACAAGCGTGCTCGTTCCCCATTTATCAGGTTTGGGTAGATTGATGTCTTTTAAGTACAAAACAAGCCTTTCACAGTCCTTTGGTCTGTATACTCGCCCAGTGTTTGTACTGATTACGATGCAAGTTTGACTTAATTTTTGTAGAAGATGTTGAGAAGTAGTCTGTGCACTGCAGTGAATGGTAGCAATTTGAGTGGATCGGAGTTGAGAAAAAGCATAGTGAAGCAGCATCCTACAAAAGCAAACATGTACATACATACAAACGTAAGTAAATTAAACTGCTCTGTATCCAAATATATTATATAGTTTCTGAATTAAAATGCATATACTATATCCTGTATTAATGGAATAGGTGGAGCATGAGGTTTGCTGAATTCAACATTCTTGCCTTTAAATTTTGCTATTTCCTATTCACAAAATTCAATAGAAGTGTAGTGTACAGAGCCACAAAAAACAAACAGCTAGTATAAATACCTTGATTATAGTGATCCAGTGCATATAAATGAGGAACCTAATACAGGCAAGAGAAGGAGCTAAATTCAGTTGCCTGTACACAGGCACCTAGTGCCTCTTGAAATGAGACTGGATACCTCATGTGCCTCGAAGCTGTTGCTCCATGACAGCACAGGTTTTCCAAAGGTCTTGTTTCGTATCTAAAAGCCACATTCAGATGTCTTAGATGCATAGTGGCAGTTTGAACTTTCCCTGTAGAAATTCATAAGAATTTACCTATTTGCCACTACAGAAGGTTTGTAAAATTAGTGACCTAAATAAGTGATATTCTATCAGAAAGTCATAGAATAAAAGCATTATAACAAAATATTACAAATTCTGTCAAATAACAAGAAGTATATTTCACTTAAAATAGGAACTATTTAAGAAAAATAACTTTTACCCCTTTCCGCATCCTTCAGGACCCACAAGAAGAAATGGCTGCTTATTATTAATGTCTAGCCAGGGTCTAAAGTAATCTAAACTTCTCTGCATGTCAGGGGTTTGGATGACAGGAAGTGTTTGGAGATTACTGAAGTCATCAGCTGTTAGATTTTCAGGTTTTTTCAGCTGATACAGCATTAGCTGTCCAGTGTCAGTGTCATAATATGTGTCCAGGGGTTTCCTTGGGTCTGGTGGAGACTCTTGTGCCCAACTGAAGAGCTTCAGAAAAAATAAAAATAAAACTTCAATTAAATCCATACTCCTAACAACAAAATCCACCATGTCATGATAATCTAAAGAATGTTCAAAGAATAATTCTGTAAAATCACTATTTGATAGTTTAAGTCTGCCTTTGAAAATTCAATCATGTCATGCATATGCTTTAAGACCTTAACTAAACAGTAACATATTACTTTTCCACTTGTCATAATATAGAGGCATTCAAATAAATTATATTTTGAAAAGCTTTACATAATTTTTTTTTTTTTAGATTAGGCAACATAATAGCAATAATAATTGTAAGAATGAGATAACTCATGCATCAATAGCTAATTCCTAAGGCTGAGTCTACATCTTTACCATTTGCCTAGCATACATGTTATAGCTCCTGGCTGCCTTTTGGAAGGAACTATTTTCTTCTCTCCAACACAAAAACCAAGTGTGATTGTGGAAATAACTATCTCCAGGGTCAGCCTTCTAAAGAGACTATGGACCAGCATACCCACACAATTTTCTAACACCGTTGCCTAGCCCTTGAGCCCTCAAGTATCTACACAGAGAACCACACACCAGTGCATACAATACATAACCTCAAAGTAATGCTGTAAGAACATCTCCCTAAGAAAGTGCAACAAAGTCCTCACATTATCATTTCAAGCACTGAACAGAAAAAAAACCACAAAAATAAATCTCTATTACGTATACAATACATATAGACACACACAGTCTGCTATAGTGGGTCCCTGCAGGAAGCAGTATGGACAGAGGTTTGCTATCTAGGATGGATGCACTTAGCAGTCTATCAGCGACATATGAAAGACTCCTTTACTTCTCAGCTATTTCCCAATAGACAACACAGATTACAATCAATTAAAGATTACCTCTTTTGCAAATTCTTGTCGTGACTTCATGTTGAGATTGCCACCAAGGCCATGCAACAAGTTAATAATAAACTGTCCACGATCAGTACACCCACGAAGATGTGACAGTCCATTCATCACAGTTCCAATTAAACTTGTTTCTACCACAGAATCATTCTGTAAATTGCAAATTGTAGTAGATTTAAATATATTTCTCAATATAAATGTGATGCACTGCTAGCAGGCTACTATTACTCATTGCTTTTTGGCACTTCCACAAATAATGAAAGATCTCAACAGTGTTATTGTTCCAGAAAATTCACTTGACATTAAATTATTTCTAAGAATTTATTTGGAGGTTTTAATTGAAGACTACAACTTTATGTAATTTAGGATAAGCAATCAGAACTTTCTGGAACTGGATTTTAATGATCCTTATGGGGCCCTTCCCACTCAAGATATTCTGATTCTATTAAAAAAAATGAGATTTTTTTTTTACTAACAATTTAAAAATTAACCTGAATCATCTCTTCAATGTTAAATTACAAAAACGTATCATATTTAACAGAAGCTGACATTTGATTAAGTATTCATTCACTAACCTTCTTAACAACCCAGTTTAGAGCCTTTTCAAAATAGTCACCAATCCAATTTTCAAGGTTGCACCTGCATTCTTCAGGCTGACTTCTTAGCCAAGACTTTATCAGAGCATTAAGATCTGTATCTTCATCACTAAGTCAAAACATAACAAGATTAAGATAAATACAAGGCATCCACACCTTTAAATGGACTGGTTCAAAATTCCAGGAAAAGTTCAGGGAGATATTTTAATAATTTCTAACCCATATTTGGGCTCTTCAAGTGTCATATACAAAGAAAGAATCACCATGTCTTTTTGAAAAAGCCTGAGGGTGTATTGGCCAAAAGGTTATAACATAACAACATAGAAGAGACATGCAACCTAAAGCAAATTTGCCCAGTGATTGGCTTTGTCAGTGTAAGCTACAATCAACTGTTCCATCCACTTCAGAATATCTTTCAAGAAAAGTAAGTATATTTGCTTACTTTAAAAGTATGGAATACTCCCATGACTCACCTCAGAAAGATCATTCCCATTCGAGATATTGTAGCAGGGGAGGCACAGCTAAGGTCATGAGTTTCAAATATAAAGTTGACATTTGAGCCAAACTGAATTCTTTCTCCACTGGGCATAGTCAACAGTCTGTTGTCATCCAAAACGGAGTTCAAAGATTCAATCCATTCAGGATCAATATCACCGTCACAAATTATCCATGAAATAATATCTATTTCCGGGCACAAAAATAAAAAAATAAACCCAAGAAAACCACTTAAAAATATCATTCCTTGCTATTTTAACACTATTTAGTACTCTCTCCATTATAACTTAAAAGTTCTATCAAGATATACCTTACATGCTTTACCCTCTGCTGTTTCTGTTTTCTTATCACAAAATTTGGAATGTCTGTATCAGGGCTATTGATTACAATTGTTACCAAAAGGTTTTCTTACCTTATGCTCTCCACAAATAATGATACAATATAAAAATGTAACTGAAAAGGAACCATTTCAGTAATTTAGGCATAACGACATATAACTCCTCACAGACGTACCTTGGGGCTCTCGTACCACTTGTCGAGCACTGTTTGTAAGCACACCATCCGACCATTCTCTGGTGTCCATGTCAATATGGCCTAGCAACTGATGTCGGGGCATAGCTTTAGGATTCATTGTATACTGTTTCACTACTCTGCCAGTTTTACCAAGTGCTGTCTTTAACATCCGCCAAAGTGTTGATTTACCTCCACCACTTGGACCTACAATAACTACACCCATTCTTTGACGTAGTTGTTCATATAACTCCAAAGCCTTCTTGATCTGGATAATAAAAGAGATAATGGCTGTGTGAAATTGTAAAGCTATATCAGACGTTCTTTTTTAATGTTTTTCCAATTTACTTTGCACGCAGACACTCTCTTGTTATATTTTTAAATTTTGAAACAATAGAAATTTGCAGAAGTAATTAAAATTATGATATTAAAGAATATCAAGAAATTTATTTTGCATGTTAGAAGCATTTCACTAAATTATTAAAATAAAAATAATTTTAGCCATCTTTGGTCATATTTTTACTGAGCAATTTATGAACCTTTACTCAGAGAACTTCATCCAATTCTACAATACATAAATTAAAACAAGATGAAGAACTGCTTGATAAAACCAAATATTCACATATTTGTGAAATATTCATTGCATTTGTACCTGGCTTGAATGAAACGTGTGTCACATGTTCAGATCTTAATTTTCCTTGAACTATTTTACTTACAGTGACATAATTAATCTATGTGCTTCAAACGCACATCTAATTTTTTATATACATGTAACTAGAATTCAACTATCAGTTATTCTCACTTCTTTATAAAAGATTTATTTCAAAAGAAAACAGAAATTAGTTCAATGTTATAAATCAGTTCTAATTCAGAATAACTGGTTTTGTTGCTGTAGATGGTGCTTACCTGCGTGCTTATAATTTCCAAGTTTGCTTCTTCAAAGACTTGATGTAAAGCTGTAGTTAACTCAGCATATTCCACATCTTGAAAGTCAATGCCAGGAAATACATCCTTAACCAGTGCATCAAAACGTGAGCAGTCTGCAAATGTAAGCTTTGACGTGGTATTAAGCCTCAAAGCTTGAACCACTATGTGACTTTCATTAACTGGAAATAAAACCAAAGAGGACAGATCAGTTTGAGCTGTTTGAATATGTCCACACACTGCAAAAAAAATATGACACACTGCAAAGATGCTGAAAGTAGAATCGCAGCACAGACTTCATTCCAGTTCATGTACCACTCCACTAGGAAGTTAGACAAGTGTTTTACTGTAACTATGTTATATGCCTACAAATATATTCTATACAGATATGAGATGGTTATGATGCTGGTCAAAAAGTACATAATTGCCTAATGACTACCACCATAGTTTACTTGTTAAAGAACTCATGAAAGAAATTAAGAACCTGGATTCTGGATCTTGCTCTGCTAGAGGTATTTTGCAGTCACATCTTTCAAGTGCATCCTAATTAACTATGAATATTCCAGAATTAAATACTTTCCACAATTACTCACTCCTGAATCTGAAATACCAAAGAAATGTAAGCATTTTGGAATCAGAATGAAAAAAGCCACATAAGTTATTTACTCTGAGAAAAAAATAGATACAGTGGGAATAGTACAGGGCTCTCATCTCTGGATTGTTTTCATTTTTTCTAACTGAATTACACTCCCATGTAAAACATGTACATTTCCAGAAAGCAGGACTAGGAACCACAGGTGAAAATCGCCTTGTCCTTCTGCCCTCCTTCTGAATGTGTGACTGCCCAAAACCAGAATGACCAGATTCAACACAGGGGACACAAAGTGTCCATTCTCTACTTCCCTTCTTCTTGTGTCTTTTTTCCCAATGTTCCAGAGGTTAAATATCAGCATGCTCTTCTAAAGTCTGGAATAAGTTCAATGTTTTTCATACTGAAAAATGTCCTAAATACAAGTGCTTCTACAGGTAATTTTTCTAAATAGCATGATAAACATTCAACAGGAAAAACACGGACATCAAGGAACTTGATTTAGAAAGGTTGAACTGAAAAAACAAACAAACAGAAACAAAAATTTCTAGATTTAAATCATAAGTTAAATCCACCCACCTTGCCTTCAGCAGAGTTATTGAAAACTATATTTTAAACCAGAAAAAATTTCAGCAGATTTCACATATCTAAACATTAAGCTAAAATGTCATAGCAAGAAACAGTGATAGAAACTCATCACTGGTAATCCTTGTCTGGCAGATCCATATTAAAGTCAATTACAAATTCTTTAAAGTTTTCAGACCTTTTTTTTATGCTAAGATATGTATACTTTCAGATATATGCCATTTAAACAAACAGGTTGCAGTAGTTGTCTCCTAAATATGTGAAAATTATCATCCATTCCACACTCTTAATTCCCACTCATTTAACACCTTAACAACAATAATTCAAAAAACCTTAAAAAATATATTTACTCAGTCTAGTCCAATATATTTCTATCATTTCTACCTGTCCTTATGTTTCTCTTGGTCTACTAATCTGGATCTAATACCATGTGCCAATTTTTGCAAACCTCAAATAGAATCAAAATAGTCTGATAACTTATGAATAATTGCAGCAACAGAGGATCAACTTTCCTGTCCTAAGCCAAATGAAAACAAAAGTCTTTAAGAATCATTCAAAATGATTCCAGAATGAAGTCCTGTGTCTATGTTCTTATCATCATATAAAAGCTCAATCTAGAACATGACAACAGTCTTTCGTGATCTCCTATTGAAGGTGGCCTTTACAGATTTTTTTTTTTTTTTCTTTTCTAAATTGCCTCCGGATCCAAGCCATGGCTTCTCAAAAGTCTAGTGAACAAGAAGTCTATAGTAAATTCTATTTGTACAAGATCCTAAAGAATCAAAGTTTGGCATGGTCAATCTTACTTTCTTTCTTTGCATCGCTTTTCTTCAGCTGATGAAGAAGACTGCCACAGCCTCTCAAAACAGTCTTCAATGCTCGTAAACCCCAGTCATAGTGCTGCTGTGGTGTCAGAAGCTCCCTAAATTAGAAAACAACAATATTGTAGTAATTTTTAGGTTACAGTGCCTGAAATTTTAGTTTGGTGAATGAACACACTTCTAATAAGGTTTTGGGCAAAAGAGAAACTGATAAGTATTTGTACTGCCACTTGAAATGCATTTCAGATGTAAGCAATAACACTCTGAATTTTCAAGGGGTTATATTCAACAGTTTATGTACTTATTATTGTCCCTTAATGTACTTATTATTGTCCCTAACAGCATTAACCATAACTTCTGACTTTTCGTACTTCCTAATGTCCATACTTTTACCCCAATAGTTACTTGCATTTCAACAGTTTCAGGAGCCTAAAATCAACACAACGCTTCTGAACATTCATATGCTCACATTTATATTTAGTGAGCATCATAGGGAAGCAGCAATTTGCCCCCTTGAGATTGTAATTGCATTCCATACACTTTCACCTCCCAATATACATACACCTCAACCTTCCAATATATTGCAGTATTTTTATTCCATGTTAAGTTAGTATCTACAGAGATTTGCATGATACATCATTTAGATTGAAGAGCTAGAAGGGAAGAGAATGAAACAGGTAACTTTACGAGGGTGAGGTGGGGTGTGTGAAAGCTTACCTTGCTAGATTAAAAATAGCCACTAATTTTCTACCCAGTATTTTAGCATCCTTAAAGCCTTCTGAATACAAAATCACTTCCGCAATGAGTTCATTGTCTGGATGAGTCATAGCAACTGGTCTGAAAAGTTGTTTGAGATTATCAGGCAGTTTTTGTCTTCCTCCATAACCTTTTCCAGCAGGATTCAAAGTTATAAAAATTCCAGAATTATGATCCATTTCAACCTAGCATTAGAAGTGCATTATAATAGTATATTGTCAAATAAAACAGTATTGAGAAATGCTGGGAGGACTATGCTTAGTTAGAGTAGTCAGTTTTTAAATAAGTTTTGCTGTACCTTTTTGCCAAGCATCTCACATACAGGACTGTGTTTCTTCAATGCATGCTGAATTGTCTGAACCTGCATGGATACTGCAGACAATACAGCCTCCTCAAGTCTATTGAATTCATCAAAACAGCCCCAGGCACCACACTTCACTAATCCCACAAATATGCGCCCCATTGACTTCACATCAATGCCCTGAAAATTAAAAAGAACACAATCAAAATTCCAAGAAACTATAAAAGACTGTCTTCCCATCCACTAAAAAATGTCATTAGAAATATGCACAAATTTCTAATGGCAATTGACAAATTATCAGAATTATTTCTAGAATATTAATATTAATGCTAATAATATTAAATATAATGAACAATATATAATTAATAATAATTGATATTATTAATATTATTTCCAGAATATAATATTGCTTTACAAAGTATGCGCATAGATATCCATTTCCTAAATTAAACAGAACCATATTCACCTCATCACAATTAAAGACTAAAACTTGTCTTCCAAGAAGTCCACCCAAGGCCTTTACTGATTCTGTCTTCCCAGTTCCAGCTGGACCATAGGGATTTCCTCCAAGGCCCATCTTCATGGCCTGAGTGAGAGTTAGGTAACACTTATCTGTCAAAGGCGTGTAAACAAGTTTAGGGGAATTACCCTGCAGAAACAAAACAAATTATATTGACTGGGAGACAGAAATTATGGACAAAGTAATTTCATTAATTTTATTCATAACTAATTAATTTGAAAATATTACACAACAGCCAAGATTATTAATTTCTTTCAAAGTTTTCTTGATTTTATACCAAATGCCAAAGCATTGTTCAAAAATTTTTTAGAATTACAGATGAAACTGCACTCAGATATATAAAAGCAGCAATCACATTAGAAAATATTTATATAACAATACATCTGCTTTCCATACAATCTACATTTACCCCATCAATATCAAGAATGAAAATTATTACCCTATCTTTTAATATTTCCTATGAAATAGCATGTTAAGGACACAACAAAGTTTAAAAAAAAATGACAACAGTTGGGAGACAACCAGCAGCAGGTATTAAATGAGAAAGTGTTGGACACATATAAAAGCCACTAGGTAAAAATTAAAATATCATACCTGATATTCGTAAGTATATTGGAGTTCAGCATCTACCATCTGAACATAACATTTTTGGTCTCTCATATAAAATCTCAGCTGCTTCTTCCAAGTCCAGTCTTCAATATCGTGAACCTGAGCTTGATTCAGTTGCTTCACCACATCAATGTTATGAATGATATCAAGAATCAGAGCTTTAAGCTTAAGCTCAAGGATTCCCGATTCTGCAAATAATCACACACAAAAGGAAAAAAATCACAACAGTGTAATAAGGAAGACACACGTCACCCATTCTCAAGTTCATTGTACTGCTTTTTATTATCAGCAGATTTCAGTCAGATCCTATTTGAATTATATATAGAAAGGTTTTTTATTTTCTAAAGCAAACAGCATAAAATGGGATCCTAACAGATAGTGTGAATCATCATGTAACTTCAGCCATTCTGAAATTATTTTGTCTGCCTGTACATTCAAAAGAGAGAGAAAGGCTTTTCTGCAAAGCAATTTATTCCAGGAGTGTTTACAGCCATGTCCACTTCAGCAATCAGGTGGCATAACCTGCTGAGTGATCTGAAACCTACACTACCCACACTCTGGAAATTTTACTCAGAATAATTAAGGTGATGTGGAATGAATGTCCATTAGCAGATTGCATGCTTTAAGTGTATTCTTAGAACATTCTTAGTGTAATTTAGTTTCTTTTGAAAGATATCCAGTTTGTGTGCTTCTAGACCACTCCACAATGGGAATTAAATCAAAGTAAATGGGAATAATCAAGAAACTCAGTTCAAAATCACACCTATTATCTAAGCTAAAAAGTTACTGTAAATGTATTATACAATAGATGGAATGAACACTCTTCTGTAACTGATGGCATTTCTCATATGGGTATAGAAAGAGTGCAGCAAAGAAGCTTAGACAAAGAACCACACTCATAGATGCTGGAGGTAGTGATATGAATCCTATTCCTAACCAATGTATCAGATGTTTACAGTTCATAAATTATAAACTAGAATTTAATGCAGTAACCAGCTATACAAATATGGTGGAAGATTGTCAACTACATGTCAAATTGAGTCTTTTTACACACATTAAGGTAAAAGCCATCTCACCTAACCTACAGTATAGAACTTTACATCTCAGGTAGTTACTCAAAGTCCCGCCTCTGGTCAAAAGAGAGGAATAAGCACTCAGAGGCATAATTATTCAAACCCATTTGGACTATATAGGATTCAGAACAATTATGTCTTGGGAATAACTGGCTTATTCTTTTTGCCTCAGAGGTACACAGGAATTATTAGTTCAGAGGCAGATGTATACATCTAACATAGAAAATTACCCACACAATGGTACATTGCATATTGGCTTGACTTAACATACCTCACCTGCTTTTTGGCCACTTTCTGTCAAACACAACACTGGGACACAGTTCAATAGACAAGAACAAATTATCAGTAGATATATAAACCAAAATATAGAAACTTATTAAATAGTTAAGAAAATATGTTTGTGAATACATAAATTCTCTAAGATAATTTTTAAGATAATTTTTAATCTAAATAAGAGTCCTTTGTTCGTTCTACCATATTAAAAACTCTAATCCTGGTGGTAATAGATGAGTAACCTTATGTAATTCAACTTTATGAACTCAAATAAAGGCAGATTTACACAATTTCCCGTTCAAATATACAGAAGGTAAAATATTACATAACAACAATCATAATAAAGAATTACATATTAATTATCATTTTCATACCTGTACTCCCAGTATTTTCTATGCCACTGCCAATGTTAGTATAATGATCCAGTTTAGCCATGAGTTCTAATTCTAATTGTTGCAGATTATGGTTTTTTATAGCACTTTCAACGTCTTCAGTGAACTGAATTTGTTCTGACAAGGAAAGAATCTTTGGAAGAAAAAATTCAAGTTATACTTTATAAATACAGAAGACAAAAAATAACCAGTTTTTCAATTAATTTGCATTTTTTTATTATGTCTGATATTTTATACATTTTATTGTATAATTTGTAAACAAAGCTATACATTCACTATGCTCTTAAAAACAAATATAGCCATCTTAAAACCCGACAAAATTTTTCTAAAACTTGTAATCTCATCTAATATAGCAAGTCCTTCAGCTGTTCTAAAGCATGTAGTAGAAAAATTTATAAGTCTCTTCTTCTATTAAATGATATGTCAGATGGAAACCACCATATTGTGGGCATGCTGAGCCCATATTACACAGTCTCAGGAGCACCTCTCACTTGTGTCACCGATCTGCTACTACAATACTTTACATTCTGGTTTCCAGCACTCCACTTATCTTCTAACTACTTTACATTCACTGTAAGAGTCCTGGTCAACCTATGAAGGTTCAGTCAAACTTGGAACTAGAAAGGTCTGTAACAAAAAATTCCACCAATGGTGACAATCTGAAGATTGTAACAGTAACTACATTTGGGGAGAGAGATATCAGAAGTCCTGTGAGTGGCTGATAGATGGGATCACTGAGCAAAGGACCTAAGGCACAAAGTGATCACAAAAAAACCCAAAATGGGGCTCAAGCAGGGTCACTTCAACACTTGCCATGTCAGCAAGGAAATTTCTCTATACCATAAATAAGTAAAATGGATTTGTTAAGGGTTATATTCTTCCAAATCCAAATATATATACTTCTCTATGAGATTCAAAAAAACCAACTTCTTTGGCAAATCTAAAATTATACAGTGGCATTACTGGATAACTACTACCTGGGAAGGGAAGAGTGATGGATCAACTGAACCTTGTGATTTTTTTCCAGCATCAATACAGTCAATTAACATTTTTTTCAGGGTCTCCTTCATCTCCAAAGCCAAACTGTTTAGCCACACCTGAAAAAGAGATGAAAAAAAAACTCAAAAATTACATTACAGCTTAATTTCTCAAACACACTTGAACCAGACTGGGATGTGATTTTCTTACCTCCACATCATTTGACAGAAGAACTTTATTTCTAAGTGGCACAGTTTCTCCTTCTAAAGACTTCATGGCAATTATGTGTTTAAATTCTTTATCAAAGCTCACAGTATTAATGCCTATTAATCAGAAAACATCAATAAATTGTCAAAGTCAAACATTAATTCCCTAATGTCTAGTAGTAAAAAGAAAAAAGGAAAAAAAGCCTGCAACATATTATATAGCTTTGAAGCAGCTTATTTCTAAATAAGTACATTTCACAAATGAAGACTGATGCATTACCAGCAAAAAGTTTCTTAAGATGAGACTGGATAACCAGGGGATTCGTGGACTGTCCTAAAATTTCTAACAAGTCATCATCTCCAATGAAATAAAATCTTGGAAATGCTGAGCGCTTTTCCTATATTAAAACAAAATAAATCAGTTTTGTTGACTTAAATTCAAACTTACTGACTTTCTTTATTAAAAACTCTATTAATATTGGCTGTACCTCCAAAAACTCATTCAAAGATTTCTGACATCTCTGAAGCTGGTCAAGTATGGTAATTAAGGTATTTTTTATTCCTGTCCGGGCATTCAGTGATGTTACCCTATTGTCAATCTTGATATCTGACATAATGGATCTTGACAGAAAAAAACAAAGAATAATTCATAAAACCATTATAATTTTAATTTAAATATATATATAAGTAGTTAGGTAAATAAAAAATAACACACAAAGAATATAAACAGCTGATACATTCAGTTTTCAGTATTAATGATGAAACACTGTGGAATTTACATCAATATCTCTCTACTAATTTAAAACCAACTGTATTTTGCAAAAATTTCTCTACCCCAAGCCAAGAAAATTCAGTTCCTGTCTTTTATTTCCTTATAAGTCATTTCAACTCAAACCAAGACAGATAAAGGTACGTATCTTACTATATGTCTAAAATCTACTCCCTTTTTACCTTTTGACTTGTTTGGATCAGATAAACCATCTGTTTCTCCCAAAGGTCTATCTGTGTACTTTCTTAGTGAATATAGTGCTTGTCTTCAACATAATTCCTGAAAAAATAATTATATTACCTCTACTGCTGACAAGACTAATCTTGTGTTTGGTTGCCTTGTTCATGATCTTTCATGTGATTCCTTTCTTCACAAGCACCACATTAAATGAAAACATTACCACCTTTATTCAGATATGTCACTCTCACACATATATAACTACTGAATTCCTGTTGTTGACCATCTTCTCCATACATATTCCAATTGTTCCCATATATTTTCACCATGAAAAATGTTCTAGACTACACAGTCAAAGATATTAGAAATAAATAAGTCTCATTCTGTAAGACTAACCTGAAGTTTTCATCAACTCTGTTAAAACGAGCCTGTTCTTTGGGTAGAGCTCCACGACCGAATATCGGTTCCAAATAGACCCATTTCCTTTGAATTTGGTTTAAATTCTGCAGATACTCATCCAAGTCAGCTAGCTTTTTTTCCCAGATGGACACTTTATCTTCAAAACCTCTGTAATATGGAGAGTCCTTAAGAGACTGTAGAAGACAGCGATGATCTCCAACCTGGTTGACTATGTCCTTCCAGTCTTTAATAAGCCTGATAGTCTTGCCTTGGCTATCTTCAT
This sequence comes from Pachyramphus minor, assembly GCA_013397135.1. Taxonomy (NCBI): domain Eukaryota; kingdom Metazoa; phylum Chordata; class Aves; order Passeriformes; family Tyrannidae; genus Pachyramphus; species Pachyramphus minor. The sequence continues at coordinate 216,056 of VYXB01005582.1, forward strand.
AATCTGTTAACATAAAGACAGCTCCAACTCCCCAGAGTTCAAGCTCACGTAATGCTTCTCTGATTGTGATTTCACCTTGGGCTCGACAGTTCAAATCCTATTTAAAAGCAAAAATAGGTTTCATATGAAACTACAGAGCTTGCAATAAACTTTCCATTCGAAAACATAATGCAAGCTCTACTCCTATAGTAATAACATTGTATGCATACAGAACAACATATATGGCATGAAAGAAACCATATAAAACTATAATTTCTTCATCTGAAATTATTCATACCTTAAGTTCCATTGCTTTTTCTATAATGGCATCTGTCACTTTTAACAGGTCTCCAAATAACAAGCCCTCAAGTGTAGTGCCTCGGGGAAGACCCAGAAGACGAAAGAGATCCAGCCAATGGTCTGGAGAAAGATGTTCTCCCCTGACATATTTTAGGAGTGGAATTATCATCTATAGAAAAAATGCACATGTGAATCCATCTAATCTTTATGAAAATTGCACCTCTTTGATTACAGACTGACATGCTACTCAAACAAAAAAAAAATTAAATTCTTAAACTGAGGTACATTTTTTTCCAATTGCTGGATTTAAAGTTTAGGATTACAATTATGAAGAAAATTCATTTTTAAATATGCATCTGTGTAAGCTGTAATGATCTTCCTATTCATTGTATGGAACTAAAAGGTTCTCAAAAGTAAGTGAAATGTGCAAAACAGTATCAGAAAATATTTTGTTAAATTTTAACTTATTTTATTGTAAGAAATTAACAACGAGCTAGAGAATGAAGTCCACTACCCACTAACACCAAACCAGTTTTTGTTTCATAGGCCTTTTTGCAATTCATAGTTGAAAAGGATCTTAAAGATCATCTCATTCTAATCCCCCTACCATTGGCAGGCACACCTTCCACTAGGTTGCTAAAAACCCCACCCAACCTGGCCTTGAACAGTTCCACTTACTTTATATTTGTCCACTTCTTTTTGCAACTTTACTGTCATTACAGTATGTTCTTCCATCTTCCTCATTTTGTCATGCCAGTGAAACAAAAATTCTTCAAATAGGTATGTTTTACTTCTGCATGAAAATCAAATATAAAAAGGTCATAACAACATAGTGCTACAACCACACATGTACACCCATTAAAAATAAAGTAATAAATCATACCTAAAAGTAATCCAGTCTTCTTTGGCTTTTTCCTGAAAACCTTCATAAAACTCTTCATACAGTGCCCAGACTTCTGCACAACTCTTAATATCTTGACTTACAACTTCTGACAATGAGAAGTCAGGCTCTTCCAATTTAAAATGATGGCATTCTTCACTGAATAAAAAAATCATGGCATTATGCATTACATTATTACACTCTACATTTACAGTTTAAGAAATGGTATCCTACAGAAATAATCATACTTTTTAAAGAAATATTACTGGCTTTATTGAAGCACATTGCTGCCAACTCAAATTTCCTTATAGTCTCCTTCTTGAATAGAAATAATAAAGGAATATGAGGGATAACTCTCCTACACAGTATTATTCTCCCATATTTCCAAATATTTTCCATTAACTTTCATTCATTTTTTACAAGAAAAGTTAATTAATTTTTTCCCTCAAAAACAAAGCTTGAAAGAAAATAATTTTTAATTGATTGTTTCTTTTTGCTGGGTAAAAAGAATATGCTAATTTTATTTACTATCATTTACCTGCCAAGGTGAGAAGTTATTTAGAAAACTTTGTCCTTGCAAGATCTGTAATAATTTATTATTTTTCTATAATGTTTATTTACTAATCATTATTATTATTATTATTTGTTTACTGAAAGTAGACACCCAGACCAGAAAACTCCTTTCCTTTTGCACAACTGTCTACCAGATGGGACACTTACTCAAGAAACAGGAGAGATGAGTTCCTGCCCACTTAAGCTACAAGAGGATTGAGGTCCTTCTTGGACCAAAATTCCAAACCTTCTCTTTGTGAGAATTTCAGAAGTCAGCATCAAGCTTCCTCATGTGAAAGCTTAAGAGACTTCTCAAATTTTTCATTTAAAAAACCTCTAGAAAAACTTTGCTTGAGAAATTCATGTTAGGTAAAATCAACAAAAAAGGACCCTGAAAAGCTAATGAAAAATAGGTATCACAAATTAAATTCACTTACATTAATTGTTGTGATAAAAATTAGTTAATATTTTCTGAGTTACTATTGCTACGAAAGTTCCATACATTAATGAATAAGGTATACAGGGAAGTAATCATACATACATGAGTTTTTCTTTCACAGTTTCAAGTTCATCAAATTCTTTTTTTTTTTCCTTTATGATCTGAGCACTTTTCTCAAGTACATCCTGATCCCCTGTTTCAATGACATCATCACTTGGCTTTAGCTGATCCCAGCGTGTTTTAAATTTTTCCAGGTCTTGAAGATATATATTAATACGTGAAATCACATTTCCTTTCATCATTTCAATCTGTAAAGCAAGGGGGAAAATTACATTCCTTCAATGGTTTGTATCTACAACAACGATCAAAACCAAAGTATCAACTTCAAAACTTGGTAACTACAATGTGATCAAAACTCAAACTCAAAAAACTTTTTGTATAATACCCCAAGAAATAATCCAACTTTGTTCTCCTGGTTTTCTGGGTTTTTTTAAAGGGGCACTATTTTTTCTATTATGCTGGTATTTGAGACCTATTTATTCAGCTATGCTATCTATCTAGCCTTCATCTTATAGTGCATAGAAAAATTGCCGTATTTGTATGGCATATTGATATGCTCAGCAGAACTTCAAATGAGTTCAGCAATTTGCCTATGGACTGATTACAGGACTGTGCATAGTTTAGCAAAGTTATGTGAAAAGAAAAAAAACAGCTTCAGTATTAAAAGCATGATATAGTAATGAAAATGATATCTTTTAAGTGTTATCCTGTTGCCTTCAGTTAAACATTGCATTTATTAAGTCATTTCTGTCACGAGAAAGTTGTTTTGGGACAAAAGTACAACATTGTAATATTTATTTCAGCATCAATTCAACAGAAGTTTTATCTAGTTGCTGCTTAAGAGTTCAATTATTCTTCCTTTGAAAGCTCTCCCTCAACTCAGTAACACTGGCTTTAACACTGAATTGAGAATATCTATGGATTTAATCTAAGAAAAAAAGTATCTTTCCTGACTTATTCAAAATAATTTCAACATTTTCAGGTAAAATGTTAATCTTTCATTGTTACCTGTTCTGCAATCATAAGCTGGTGGCTTTCCATCATTAATTCAAATTTATCCCATGTAGCTCTTAGGTTACTGATAGTGTTCAAACCTGCACCAGCCACAGTTCGCAGAAGTTTGTTTTTATCTTCAGCCTCTTGAAACAGGAGAAAAATCTAAAATCAGAAAGATTAAAAATAAATGTGCATGTAAGAATTCATCAAATCCTGTTTATCGAAACAGTAAGCAAATACACATGAATCACCAACTGTGTATGCACACATAATGGCCAGACTTCGCGAACGAAGATCTGTGGAAGGTCTTTGTACGCCTTCCAGCCTGCGCATTGGATTTATTTTAGGTGGGGCACAGTGCGCGCAGAACTGAGCCCACCCTTTAATCCTAAGGTTCATCTGCCGGGGCCAAGCGAGTTTGGACAGTGGCAGCGAGGTCCTCAGGACGTAGGTGGATGCCTTACAGGGCTAACGGGCTCCACCTGCCCGAGGAGTGTCCCCGACCGGGAATCGAACCCGGGCCTCGGCAGTTACAGTGCCGTATCCTTAACCACTAGACCACCAGGGGCTCCCGATGCACACATAATAAGATTATATACAGACGCTTTTTTAATACTACTTATAGAATAACATTAAAACATTGGAAAAAATTTGAAAGAGAAACCAAACCAACTCTTTTAAACTAAGTCAGATGAATCATCTGAGATAAACATATACAGTTCTACAAATTTACCAAAATGTCTGTTATGCACGTTTTCCTTTAAAAATTAGAGACAAGAGGCACTAATGCTAAGAAGCAATTTTCTTCAACATCCAAAAACCCTCCCTGAGTTCCTACAAAATTTAAATAATTATACCCAGCAGCTGACTTCGTCACTGGGACTTGATTCAGTTCCTCACAAATACATGTTTCGGGCTATCTGAGATGTTCTAAGGCACTTATGTGGCCTCCAGCTGCAACTACAGAAAGGTAGAGGCAGAGACTCCTCTGTTATGTCTGCCAGCCTTGTGAGGATGTTGGAAATGCATCTCAGTAACTCAGCACTTTTGGGCAACCGGACCAGACATCTGCTGAGTATATTAACAGCACACCCACTGCAGACACCTGCACATACACACCTAAACTCAAATGCACTCATTTAGAACTGAACCCTTCAAAGTATAAATATTGTCCCGTTGGGAAGAGTTAATATGGGTTTTGCAGAATTCCACAATTTTGTAGAACCAGAGCTCTTTAAGGGCATCAGTAAGGGTATATGGGTGAAGGAAAATTAAGTCATATATTCCAACTGAGTTTCCAAAAAGCTTTTAACACAAACCCTCACCTAAGGCATTTAAGGAAAACTGATAGCCTTGAAAAAGAACAAAAGGCCTTGCACAGGTAATTAATTGGGTCTTCAATCTGGAACAGCGTTAGGAGGAAACAGTTAGTTCCTGCAATAGAAAAAGTTCACCCATAGAATTCTGGAGGTACCTCTGCTGGACTACTCAAGGTGTTTTATAAAAGAGTTGGAAAAGGAGAGCAACCTGTGAGATGACGAAGTTTACCGATGATATTATGTCATTCCAGGCACTAAAATACTTCACCTGTAAAGTACTGCAAATGAACTTAAAAGAAATAAGGACTGATGATACCGGTGACCAACAAAACTCAAGAAGACAGCCACGAAATGACACAAAAGTGAAAAAATAAATTTTACATGCACAAGTTGAGTTCTAAGCTAACAAATGAACTTCAGGCTTGATATCTTGGGGTTATGACAGCTAGTTTTTAAAAAATGCCAGCTTAAGCTAAGCAGTAGGAAGCAAATCAAATGTTAGGAGTCACAGAGGTCAAAAGGTAATAAAAGAGGTAATATTTGTATTTCATCATATAAATCCATGGTTTAGTCATATCTTAAAAATTGAAAAAATTCTGTTGGTCTCACAGAGAAGTGAAACAGAAAGAAATGACTTACCAAAAGGCAACAAGGTTGATCAAAGTTATGTGTGGGTTTATGCATAAGAAAAGCTTAGGTAAACTAACACTCTTCAATCTAGAAGCTTCAATCTGGCTGATACCAGACACAACAAAGAAGAATGCAATCGTGCGTCATGAAAAAGTCAACATCTCTTCCAATATAAGACATAAATGGTAAGAAGTTAACAAATGGCAGGTGAAAAAAGATAGAAAAGAAGGGGCCCTTCATGTAATGGGAAATTGATCTACATTTTATCAGAGTATATTTTGGATGTCAAACATGTATTTGCATTCAAGAGAAGACAAGGTAAGGTTGTCAAAAAGAAATCACTGAGTGTTACTATATGTTTAGGAACCACATAAAACTCATAAAGGTTCTGGTTGGAGGTTAGAAGTAAAGAAAAGTATCAAATACTCTGTCCTGATTTTTATATTTTCTCTTAGGTAAGCCACTCTACTGCTGGACACAAATTACTGTGCTACATGGACTACTGCCTTGACCCTGCCTGGCCACTGCATGGTCTGTACTAGTTATTATTAAATGTAAGTTTCCATACTAGGAAGTAATTACATTTTTAATAGCTGTTGTTCTGGATATGATAAAATGGTATCTTACCCCATCTTTTCGTTCATGTAGGCTTAAATATTTTAAATTGTCTTCTGCTATTTCCTCTACAGTCTGGGGCCTAATCACTAATGTTTCCATGGCATCGGTGAGAAATGAAGAAACATCACATAGGTGACCTACATAATGATGGAAAACAAAGTTATCATGGAGAAAACATTTGTAGTTTTAAATATCCAAGTCAGACAAATGCACAATAACATAACATTGTCCTAAGTATGCAAAGTATTTGCTTAAAAGATTGCAGACTCCAATCTTACAAACGACCTCAACAAAAATTGTATATTTGTGTTTACACATAGCTTTTTAAATGTAAACCACTGCACTCAGTGTATGATTTAAGCCATAAGTAGCAGAGTCCCTTCTGAACATTAAACATAAATACATAAATACATATATACTTTTAAAAGCCGTACATGTCCTTTTTTTGGGTGTACAGAAAGAAACAGATGTTAAAATTGCTTTTGGGTTCTTTGGGGGTTTGTTGGGGTTTTTTTCGTTTTGGTAGGTTCCTTTAAAGAATGTAAATAACTAAAGCCACCTTGCTTTACATATTGAAAAGACTCACGAACAAATGCCTAATTAAGCTATAATGTTCTATTTTCTACCAAAGTAGATCTTTTTTGGTACTGAGAAAGGAGCTGTACAGTTCCAGGGAATCTTTTGGGAAAGATTCACTTTTCAGACTATTGAAACAGAACAAGGGTTTAAAGAGTTAACTTAGAGGGCCGAAATCTTGTTCTGGGAGAAACCTTGTACCTTGCTTTAAGGAATGCATGGGGTTGTGTTCTGAAGAGTCATGCCTACATTAAAATACAACAAAAATAGATTGTTCTGTTCTGTTTTAGTGAAAGATAGCTAAAACATCAACAAAAATAAAGATAGGACAGGAATACAGGGTGATTGAGGGTGATGAATCAGAGAGGCTTGCAAAACCCCCACCACGAAGTCAGCGAAACAAAGAAAGTTGAAAAGTTCAGCTGAGGAAGAGGAGAGAAAAGACACGCTTGTGAAGGTGAACAAAATGAAAGAGCACCGGAAATTACCCCAAAAGGACAACTCCACCTCAAACTCTGCCCAAGCCCCGCCTATTATGAATATTATAATTAGGTGTTGAAATTTAATGAACATGCATATCAAGATGTTGTAATCCCTTATGAAAATGTATCATTGATTTCTCTCTGGACTTTAGAGCTTCTTTGTCCGGTGAGAACTGGGGAGCTCTCCAATGTTGTAAACAATAAATACCTTCGCTGTTTAAAGACTAAATTCTGTCTCTAAACAGTTTTATTACAGTTTTTATTATTATTTTATTTTTGGGCATCACTATGGAAATCATTCACTTTCTGCACAACCCCTGTTCTGTATTTCCTGCGATGATTGTTAGCTTTAAACCACAAAACACTGTTATTTCTCATCATCTACACATTATTTCATTTTGTCCTATTCTTCAAGATATAGACAGACCATCCAAAATCAGGGAAATGTTTTGCATTCTTTGATACTCTGTGTTTTGACAGTCTAAGTGACAAGTAACTCTATGGAATAAGTCTAGATTATTAAAGACTCTGCATGAAGCATTTCAATTTGCAAAAGAAAAATCTAGTATTTTTAATTACAATATTTTATGATGCCTCCTTGAACACCTAAGTAATTTTTTTGCTTCAGACAAAATAAACAAGCAAAATAACATTCATATGTATTCTTTTACATCTGGAAGAGATGTGGCCAAAGCAAGTGAACAGGAAAGACACACAGGGACATCAAAGGGTCTTAGTGAAAGACCCTTGTAGTGAAAAAGTAATGTTGAGGAGCATACAGCAGCAACACATTACTTTTTCTGCACTGTGATTTCTGCAGCTCACCATATCTGAGAGCAAAATATTTCTTTAAAGGAGTATTTACATTAACACAAATGTCCCCAAGTACAACAGAAACAAACCCAAAAATACTATCCATTGAAGTTACTTACCTTGAATAGATTTCCTCAAAGAAATTACTAGAACATCATACAACTTCTGGATGAAATCATCAATTACAGTTTTGACAGGGTTGCAATTGACAGTTAAACAATCTATCCTGACGGTGCTTCAAGAAATAAAAGATGGTAAACATTCAGTAGCATACTTAAATGTCAGTCTGTCTAAGACCTATGCCCATCTATAGTTTACCCTCATTTTTTGCCTAATAAAAAATTTGCCTCATAATTCTCTAACTAAAAGTCATAGCTTATTGGGAAAATTACTCATAGTATTGAAACATTTACACCAATTATGCATATATATGCAGTTTTATGGGGACTGAGGTCCAATGCTCTGCTTCTCTAAATGGTTAGAAATGGCTTGATTTTACATAACCAGTGCCACTCAATTCAAAAAGGCTATTACTATACTCAAAAGAAAAATACTTTCATTATTTGTACATTTATGTCTTTCAATCCCAAATTTCTAACTCTGCTTCAGTAGTCCTAAGAACAGAAGAAAAGCCATAGTGAGTAATTTCAAGGCCCTGTATCTAATATCTCATGGTGACCACAAGCAGATGTCTAAAGAACACTAACAAAAAGTCTACCTTATCTGATACCTTCCTGAGTATCCTCTCTCACACCAATATTTTTAACTCATAGCATTTCTTAGCAATATGTTGCTTCTGGCTATAAGACACATCAGCCAGTTTCTCTTCTATTCACTTCAGCCTTTCCAGACTGACCAGACCTTTACTACTCAGAACATCATTTAGCCAACAAGTTCTACTAGTCCATTCTCCATAATGAAATGCCACCTCTTTTTCCTTGTTCTGAAAACAATTCCTTCCAGTTTCACTTAAGAACTCTAACCATAGAGCACAGTAAGTTCCATGGGAATATATGTAAGAATAAAAGCCTACAATAGCACGTTTTAAACTGTAAGTTATAAGACGTAATCAAATGTTTCAATATAGGAATTATTTCATGTATAAACATTTACTGTGTCTGTTGCTAACTGCCACATATATTTCTCATGTACAGAATTTAGCTACAAGATTTTTAAAAATACCACGCTTTGTAATATTTAAGAATCAGCCCTGAATTTTGACGGAGTTTCCTATCATATCAAATAAAGTGATTAAAAGTTTTCAGAGAAGGCCAAACAGATAAAAGACATTAAGTGCCTAAAAATAAATGGAAAAATTAAAATCTAAACATTTAAAAAGTACATCAATATTTTGAAAACTCTAAAAGTTCTATCTATATCTTCACATAAAGAGAAAATTTCTATTTTACTATTAAAGTATCTGATAGAACACATTGTTCAAACAAAAGAATAGAGTTACACTATACCTTGGAAGACGTTCTGCTTCTTTTCCTCTCACTTTTAAGGCCTTAAAGTTTTTTTCCCAGTCCTGCTTGCTAGAAAGATGAGTCTTCACCAAAGATTCCATATCTACTTGGCCAATTACGATCCATTCCTTTCCAACATTATTTTTCATTTCATGGAAAAGAAATGTTTTCCAGACTAAAAAAATGTTTCTCAATAATATTAAAATACTTAAATAATGTTTTCAAGCAACAGTCTCCTTAACTTTTGTGCCCCTTCAATTACCTAGAGATTTTCTTCATGTAAAAATCAGGAAGTACAAAATGGTTTTACATATTCACACATTTAAGGACTGAAAAGACAGCTATAATACAGAGGTTTCAATGGGAACTGTACATATATTTCAAGTTAGGCATATGCTTAAGTAGTTGACTAACATGGATGGACTTACTAAGCTTTTGCTTATATGTCTTGCAAAAAAGTACAATAATGCACACACCAGTGCTCAGTTATTTCTAGGGTATCCAAAGCATAAACAAATACAAATCTAAGATTTAAAAAGCATGAGTCGGTCCAATACTGAAAATACCTTGAATTGATTAGAAACATCTGCCAGCCTTCTGAACAAATCCTCTGCTTTACTGAAAGCAGTCAGAAATCCATTTGCATTTCTTTCAGTCATAACAGTGAATATAGACTCATCATCTGCTTCACTTACTCCCCTAAACTGATTTGGAATAGAGATGAATCTCTTCATTTCTCTATAATATCTAGCTCGTATTTCTTCGAAAGGAGGTCTGAATTGCAACCGGCCTTGTCTAAGAAGTGAAACAGATCACAGAAAAATTAATATTTTAATGTAACCTGAGCCTGAATACTTTCTTTTAAGGCAAAAAAAAAAAAATCTTACTTGAACGTTAGATCAATATTTATCTCTGGTAAATTCTCATTGAGTGCTTCTAAGCCCACTTGATACTGATGCTCCAGAGCTTTGTAAAGTTGATGATTCCAGTGTTGTCTCCAAGCTTTCATATCATTCGATTTGAAACCCTAAAATTTAACAAAGTTTACTTTTTATTTTATTTTATTTCTCAAACTAGAATTATAAGCTGAAACTGCACACTGTACAATGTCTGAAGACTAGGACCTCAGTAAAGTTCACTGAAGTATCACACCACTGGAACAGATTTCACAGGAAAATGGTCAGGCACCAAGCCTATCAGAATTTAAGGACCATCTGGACAACATACCTAAGTCATATGGTTTAGTTTTAGGTAGTCCTGTGAGGAGCAGAGGGTTGGACTCAGTGGTACTTGTGGGACCTTTCTAACTCAAAGTATTCTGTGGTAATGTGACCAGTTCGAACATTAAGAAGATCTAGATTATTTCCAATATAGATTTATTTCCAAATAATATAGGAATAAAAAAAAAAAAACAAAAAACAAAAAAAACCAACAAACAAATCGCTCACTGAATGAGAGATTTCAGCATAAGAACTTTACTGAGATTTACTATAACATTCTTCAAGTTTACTCTAAAATGCACAGGACTCGGCTAGAAATAAGAGCTCACTGAATGAGAGATTTAAACCTGTATCACATCTTCTATTTTCTTATAACATGTGAGCTACCTTTTGAACAGTATTTCAAAAAATTCTTGTGTGTTTACACAGACCACTGTTAACTACTAAGTTAGCATAGATTTTATCTCAAAGAATTCAGATTTTCATTGGAATCTGCTACACTGCACTGTAAGAAAGCGTAAATCCCTACCTATCAAGTCTGTAAATGTCTCTTACAAGTCGTCCAAAGATTTTCAAAAGGACAACACAAGCTAGGGAAAAAATTAGAAGCTTCTTCCATCTTAGCAGGTTCTCTTGTTTAATTGAATAGAGATTTAGACAGGGCTTTCGAGGCAGTCAAGGGCTGCTGCAGGAAGCTACACAGTTAAGGCCTGCCCTACAATTCAAGGCTGCCCAGAGGAACTCTTCCAGAAGATTCCAGAGATTAATAAAATCCGAAATTGTCTCAATTAAGCCTTAAGACAATTATAAATAGGGTTTAAGAAATATGTAAAATCTTGATGACAATAGGACAGGACTGAGACTATACCATCTTGTAATTTTTGGACAGTGAAAAAGATACATTTGGTTAAGTTTTATAACTTCCAGCCAAAGATTTTTAAAAAATTACTTATACAGTTTTGTTAATTTTCCATCTAAAAATATTCTGTTATACCAAAAAAATTTTCAAATAGATCCTAAAGCAAATAGAGATTACTAAACTTCAAAAGAAATTACAAACTAAAAGCTGAATCAATGCACTTATTTGTTTTTCTTATTATCCTGAGAAAATGAAAACAAAATTATAAGTAAAATACTGCAGAGATACTGCATTTATTTGACTGGCAAATATCAACTAAAGTAATCTGGGTTTGCATTAGAAAGGCTAAGAATAACACATCCATCTAAGAATATAGTTCTTTGATAGCTGAAGGCTATAGGAAAAATTAAACTGACTGGAATGATACCTCAAAAGAGATTAGGTGATGTAATATTACCTACTTATTTAAACAATATGACATTCTTAAACAAAATCTTTATCATCTTACTCAATGATCTTAAAGGTCTTTTGCAACCCAAATGATTCTATGATCCTACTCTAAAAGTCGACAGTTGATAAGGGAACAAACAAAAATATATCTTTTTCATTATTTCAGGCAGAAATGGTTTTTAATTCTAAACTTTATACATTTGTTCTATTCTACCCAGGGATCACTCATATCTGTACCCATTTCTTTGTTTTACCTTGCATTAATGGCTCAGACACACCTGATCTATATTATCTAATTCTAATTCTACCTAATTATCTTCCCATTTCTTCATTTAACGTATCATTGAGCAAAAGTTCTCCCATGACTACTGTGAGATCAAAAAGATTATCTTTCTCCTCCTCATCTGAGATTTTACCTCACACCTGGCATTAACTAGTACACAGTTGGTTTTCCTGAGTCAACTAGTAACTCCTTAGTCAAAATTAATTCAATCATGCCATGTTTGAGTCTTAAATTTTGATTACTGTTGAAAAGTCAAATGTTCACAGTTTGCAATATGGTAATGAAAACCCTGCCTGTGACTCAAGGCTGGCAAAACCAGTTCTGAGCTCCTGGAGTCCCTCTTTCCAACGCTGCTGCTGCCGAAGTAGATCAATATTCATAAGCGATATAACCTGTTAAAAGAATTTTAAGGAATAATAAACATATTCATCACCATGTAAATGAAAGAAAGGGTAAGGTAAGCTATAAAAGACACAATTTCAATTTCATATGGAAAATGCACCTTTTCAATGAAGTTTGTGTGCCACTTCCTTAGTTTTCTATTTTCAGTGGAAAGCCGTTCAGCAGCAGCTTGGAGTTTTTGGATATAAGCTTCTAGTTCTCTGGGATTATCCCATGTTATTTGAGCTTTTCCTCCAGGACCAGATTTTGAATGCTATAAAAACATATAAAGTTTACAAGATTTATTGACAAATATAGTCTACCAGCTAGCATACAGGAAGTGATAAAATGAGAAAGTAAAAAATGGAGGACCTTCCTTTCCCTAACTGCATTAGAGACAAAATAATCTGACACGTAGGCATAGCATTATAGCTACATCGATACACTGGGGAAGGATTAATGATAGACTCTTAACAGGCTTTGAAATAAATTAATTTATGCTGAGACATAAGCATAAGCAGACAGCTCAGGATGAGAGCAATTCTTAAACTTCTCTCTTTCTCTTTGTTCTGCACAGACCAAAACCAAAAATGTGACACTAATAATTGCTAATCAACTTCTCCTGTTTATCATTAAATTATTCTTTTAAATTACAGTGCAAAATTCCACTGACTCACATAAGTGGATTTGGGGAGTTTCATTTCTCTGGGCTTTTTATCAAGGATCTGGTGGTTTTATGCATTTTACCAAGTTTATAGTAGAAAATCAGAAGACAAAAGCATCTGAAGTTCCAGAGCTAGATCTATTCCTAAAAGATGCAGGACAGAAATCACATTAAATAGGAGAGTATATTGTGGTTTTGAACACCTGTGCAGCATCGCTATCTTAGGGTTTGCACACTAAAAGAATCTGTCGCATAATCTATAATCAGCTCAAGGAAAACTTAAGAGATAGTTGGGAACTTTTTCCAGGACACTTCTGAACCTATAGTTTGGTTTGCAGTCTCCACCACTTTTTATGAACTAATCCCAACCCCAAGGATCCCTTCTACTCTCAGCCCCACTCTTATAATCTGTTTTGCCAAACGTTTCTCATGAGCGAGTTTCCAGTTGTTCCTGTAATGTTTGTTTTGGTAGCACCATTCTCCAATACAGAGTTTTATAGGTATATTACAATTCACAAGCCATTCTCACGTTTTAAGATTAGTAGAACAGGCTGGAGTGCTTGAATCTGATCAAAACCAGTAAAATGAAATTCATTACAGACATGCTTCTCCAGACACAGAGATATGTTGTTAAAAAACATGTACTGTAGTAGTGTTCAATGCAGAAAATTTCAAATAAATAAAGTCCTCCAAATTGACCCAAATTCCTTAAAAGAACCACAGGACAGTGAACTTCCTAGCAATTAAAAAAAACAAAACACTATTCTCAGAGCTACTATATTATTTCTGAATACCAATCCAGTGTAACAAACTGCATGTATAAGTCAATAATCAGATAGATTCATATATTCTTTGTTCTTAGCCTAAAACAGAAACTAGCTGGCTGCTTCTAACCTGCTCAAAATGCAAACCAGAGATATTCAAGAGAATCACAAAATCCAGAGAGGTTTAATAATAGACAAAACAGTGAAACCATTCCTTAATACTAATTTATCTCCAGAATAAAGCATATGCCAATCTTACTCAAACAGACCAAAATAATATTATTTATAGCAGCTAAAACAGGAGTTATGTTACCAACTATTAAGGAATTGAGCCCACCATAGTTCAGGGGCAATTCAAACACTAAAAATAATTCCTGAGAGAGCATATTACACTAATATCCAAGTTAAAAGGGAGTAAGCAAGTTGTTTAAATGACACTATATATATAAAAAAAAGGCCCACTGATTTCAATAAATGCTAATTGGATGAAAAAGTCCAGCAATAAACACAGGAAAAAACAGCACATAATACGAACAGATACCATCGAACTTAAAAATACAAAGAGAGAATTCTTTCACCTTAATGATCTGTTCAAATGCTAGAGCAGACTGTAACATCATTGGCTTCTGACTCTTAATCATTTGTTGATCAATAGAATTATAAAAATGTGCCACCTGTAAAAATGGAGAGATTAGATTTACAAGAACAGATAAAAGTATTTCTATGCAAATAATTGTAACCCAGAATATTCCTGAAAATATTGCCCCGCCAATCCCATTATGAGAACTAATTACACAAGTAAAATATTTACAAATATATACATACAATGCTAATGTGGCCGTATCTTCTTCTAGTAATGAATTCTAATAGAAAAAAGGCTGCTTCTTACATATCTGAGGTGATTATGCTTCATCCTAGGCAAAATAGGTTCAGCTTCTGATTTGTTTTAAGTGGATTAGTTCCATTATTTTATGCAAATGTTGGTATCTAGTGTCATTTCAGAGACCTTCAAGTATCCATGACATCCACCAGGATATTACACAAGACCTAAAAATATCTGTGTACTTCCAAATGGACAGCTGGAGTAAGAGGTATACCCTACAACTCGCTGTAGTTGTCCACACATAGGCATTTAGCGCCATTTGACATAAGTAAGGTTTCTACTTGGGCACCTGTCAGTGATCCAGATGTGTGAGTATCTTGCAGGTCTTATGTCATCTCTGCCTTAGCTGTACGGGTATCTCAGCTATCAATAACACCTCATGTCAACAAAAACTTTTGTAGCATTGAATGCAATTAGAAAAATACACCACCCACTCCCTCCAAAAAACCCACACATATTTCCATTAAAATACTTATTAATATATTTTCAGTTGAAAACTAGCAGTGGTGAGGACAAGTTGCTTCATTTTATATCATTTTCCTTCAGTCACAATAATCAAAAATTGAGACTAAAATCAGGTGATCAATTAATTACTTGTCTTATTTTTGTATATTCACGCAATAACTTCATATAGCTTTAACAGTATGTGTCAAAAGAAGACACATTCTGAATCATAAAGCATATCTTAATTTTTGTTTTCTTTAATGGACTTAGCTAATTTGTCCAAGAAACCACAAAAACAGAAAAGACAGCAGTCTAGAAAAGTTCTACAAACTAAAGCGGAGAAGTCAGAACAGGAAGTTATTATTAATTTAATCTTATACCTGTTTAAGGATGACTGCCTGCTTGCAGAACTTCTGTGCAGTGTTTGCAACATGCTGTATTTTAGCTGGTATAGCAAATCCAAGTGCTGATAGCTGACGTACTTCTCTTAGGAGAGTCACTAAACGATCTGAATAAAGTATGTTCAGTGTTCCAGAAATCTGATCCAACTCCATCACAGGGCTATTCGCTTGGATACTGAACCAAAATAAAACTGATTACTGACTGTAATTTGATATTTATCCATTCTCAGATGCATTTTACCGTAACGAACTATTCTAAAAACCTTGATGTCATTCTATTATATTCTGTGCCACTTTTCTACACTTATTAACATTTTAATTTACTCAGAAATTTTTCCCAAAATCTTTAATTCAAAACCAATGAAGACAATAAGAAATTAGCAATGCCAATTGGTTTTGCTTACAATTTCTGTTTTGTGACAACAGTTAACATGTAATTCACAGCTAGACAGTATTTCTCAAATACACTGTATCCTTCATAATCTCTGAAGCAGGCACTTTACAGGCCCCAGTCTTCAGCGTTGCAAAGGGAGAAAAATAATCTGAGGGAATCAGTCCAAGAATCAGGACCTGGATCAGTAGAGGACTTTGATATATGCAACCAAATGCTAATAAAAACATCAGCCTATCTTCAGATTTTACTGCGGGTTTTTTCCTACTTTAGTAATGCTTCTACCACCATCCTTCAAGACTTCTTTCATAAAATCTTCTGTTTTACTCATTTTTTCTGGTTTTTTCTCATCTTTTTTTTAGTTTCCATATCCATTGTATTCCCCTTTGCAGTGAGCTACCTCTTTTCTTGTCCTTTTAGTTAATCACATAACATCTTCTAAATTCTCACAGTAACAAAATTTTATGGTACTAATAAAATTAGATGGCTCCATTATATTGGAGGTTACATATAAATATATTGGAGTGCGGAATCTGGTCATTTGCCATATTTGAGCATTTTTCACAAAATAAAAGTTTTCACATAAGTATCAACTCCTTATCCTCTGAAACTGTGGACAAACTCTTTCCAAAGAAGTTTGCAACACTCAGAGATTCACACAGAACCTATGCGGCCAACAAACTAAACCAAAAATTGTTAAAATGCATTTTAATATCCCATAAAGAAATGCCATTATTTTGGGGAACATAAATCATGAAGTTTAAATAGATTTGCTTAGCCTTCTTTCATCTGCCCTATTTAGACTGCAGAATTTCTTGTGAATAACAATTAACTTGTTACTCTACATGTGTCAGCTGTATATCACAGCTATTCTCTAAACTCATCTGGTTTCTATACATAATCACTATATGGATTACAGTGGATAACAAGTAATAACAATAAGCAAACCAAACATGTTTTTCATTCCAGGTGCTAACAGAAACTGCAGAATTTGTTATTAACACTGTCCTTTATACTTCACCTTACCAATCAAGACTGGCAGGATGATGAAATTGTCATAAATTCTTCAATTTTGTTTTTCCATTCATTCGCAGTTCTGTATTTTTTTTTAATCTCCTTTGTCAAGTTCTAGTGAGTTACACCACACTACAGATTTCATATTTAATAAACATAATTCAAACAAGAATGTATTTACCAAAGTCCTGACTTGGGATTTGATAATTCTGACTGGATATTCCTAGACCAGTCATCAAATTGTTCTTGTTCATACACTTTTAACTGTTCCAGAGAAGAATCTGCACTTTGATGAAAAGTTTGATATCCAGATAAGTCAGATAGAAGGGCCTCTGCCAGCTTGATAGCATCATCCACCTTAAACACAATCACAAAGAAAAGAAGCTTAACTTCCCACTGTTTGATCAGAAAAGAAAAACCACCACAATAAAAATCAGTATTGCAAAACATCCAAGTTGGATTAAAAAACTGATTAAAATTGAAAAAATAAGTGAATCCTGAATCGTGTCCCAGATGTTCGAAATCTCATTACAGTAAACTGGGTCTGAATAAGTTGTCTGACACTATAAGGTGTCCATCACTATTAAGATACTCCAGAGTATCCCACCTGGTCTTCAGTTAATACTCCATAAAGGTACAGATTTCCCATGAATCTTCCGTTGTATCTATAAGGTCCATGACAGTACTCAAAGATATTTGAAATGGAATTTCACATCTACATATGGACAAATTAATCAAAACCCCAGTCAATACAATCAGTGGAGATTTGAGAGCAACTTAAAAATTTAGCACAACCTAAAGCAGACATAAAAGTGATACACATCAGCTGAACTAAGTCTTTGGTAGACCAAGCAGAAGAAATAAAACTAAGTTGCTGATGTTCTCTCTGCAAGAGACATAAAAAAGTAACACCTTTAATACCTCCACTCCTTGCCATGTTTGGCTAAAATGGGCCCTGAAGATTTCTGCAAACCACAGACAAATGACAAAAAATGGGCTACTAGTACTGGGTTAATAGTTATTCTGGGATAAGTAACTTCTGTTCTCATTAAAATCTAGTTATTGTACATGGTACTTCTGCTCTCAAAAAGCAATTGCTTTTCACTGGTCAATGCTTTCCAAAAATATTCAAAGTTTCCAACTAAAGTGTAAATACAAACTAACAAAACCAACATAAGTTGATCAAATTTTTTTTAACACAATCTGTTGTAAGAGAACACTGAATTGTACATTTACTTTTACTCTAAAGTAAAAGTTTTACTTCCATGTAGTAAATTCCCTGGCAGGCACAAATTCAGGAAGAAATCCCTTTGATTTCAAGAGGACACTACACAGGTTGGTAATAACAAGTCACATCAGAATCTGGCTATCTATGAATCCTAAATACATTTTAAAAATGCGAACTGGAGGGTAAAATTTAACAGAAGTCCTCCTCTCTGAGTTTTTGTTTTGGGGGTTTTTTTGTGTGTGTGTTTTTTGTTTTTCCAAAAAAAATTAAGTCATAAAAGCAGACAGCACAGTTTATTATAAAAGACTGTCTTCTGGGTCTGTTAATAAAACTCAACTTAGTAAGCACACCACTGATAAGGAATCTTGATTACGCAACTCTTAGGAAGCCCACAGTTTTTCTGTGTGGAATTCCCCACAAAAATGTCAAATACCGTGTCTTACATTCTATGATAATATTGTCTCTAAACAGTAGTGGAATCTGTTACCTTCAGTTCCAGCTGCCGTACCCATACAATGTTATTGACAACTTCAGAAAGGTTCTTGCCTGACAGTGGTCCAGAAACGTCACCAGGAACACCATGGCATCGAGTTTCAAAGTCTATCTGATAGTCTGAACCAAGCAAAAGATTCATTAGTCCAGAAACATAACAGAACAACCTCAGATCATCATTGTAGTTATAAAAATATACTAGTTATACCAACATAACTCTAGAATAAAGGCAATTAAATACCTTTGATATAATCTTGAAGTCCTGCCAGCAATGTTTCCCTTTCAAAAATCAATTCTTTGCTTATATTTGGATGCTTTATCAGTTCCTTATGCTTCTGAAATATTTGAAGAAGCTGGAATATGAAATTTCGAAGAAGTTATTGCTCTCTACTGAAAAAAATGAACATGTTCTGACACTACTGATTACTGCTGTTTATAAAGAGTGCCGTCTCAGGTTCTAAGCATTTATTCCTGTGCTCTAAACTCACTACATAAGAATTTAATAACTTGATCTTCAGGAAAATTTTCAGACTACAAAAAAACCCATACCTGCTGAGGATTGTCCTGAATTTCTGAAATAAATTTCTTCAATTTGCTTGCTATTTTTTGTTCTGCTGGTGCAATAATTCTTTCATACTGAGCGACGGCTGCTTTCCATAATGGCTAGAGATAATGAGTTCATGTTAGTTTAGGACTATCCATATACATCACAAACACAGAAAGAATGTGAATAAATTAAAAATTAAGAATTATACCTCTGTGTAAGGATTGTAGTGTACAGGATTTAGGCCAGTAAAGGGTTCAAACGCTTGAGCAAGATGTAAAGAATTTTGTTCTCCAGCTGGCAAAAAGAATGTAAGTTTTTCATGCAGTGTTCTAACAGTTAGCACCTATAGGGCAAAAAAAGTATTTGATATATACAAGGTATTTTTACATAAAACTTACATTTAGAAGTACCTATCTCTCTCCTTTTTACAAGAAACGTTTGAAAGGCTCAGGCAAACATAGATTATGGAATGCTACCTGACTCTGCAAAGATTATAAAAGTGTTTAACTCCCTTTTTTGCTTGAAACAATATTGTTTAATTCTGTGTCTAATGGAACTGATGTCTATAATTGAAATCTCTACCTCATCAAGACGTTTGCCAAGTTTGGCTAGCAATTCAGGGGAATATTTCTCATTTTTCCATGGATGTAGAGTATAACGTTGCCACAGCTGTCCAGTTAGGTATTCACAAGCTGACACCCACTGCTCACAAATCAAGATGCCAGCCTTTATATTTTCTTTAACACTGTGAAAAGCATCCTCCCATAAATTCAAAGCTGCTAATTTTCTCTGAACATATCTACCTAGCGAGCCACCTAGAAGACAAAAACGTATACAAAAGCAAGATGTTATGCTTAAAATAATTCCTACACCACGTTCCAATTACATTTTTAAAAAACTTGTCTTGATTTCAAACCACACAAATGCACCAATAACTGATTATTTTGTTTTAGATTCAATAGATCTCTTGAATATCTCTGAGTTAAACAGAGGTTGCTCCAGTATCAGAAGCCGATGGATTTGGATTCTGAATTCCACACACAAGCACTTGTCCTCATCAGCAGTAACGGCAGTATCTGACTTCTCCCTGCAATCCTTGCCCTCATGCATACAGACATCTAGTATCAGCACACAAACTCACTGTGTATTACCTGTCCCCAAACATGGGGCTGCTGTTGAGGGAATGAGAAGAAGCAACATCTCTGCACATCCCGCTCTCACCTCCACATAGACCAAATCAACCTTTAAATGAGGGTTTATGTAAATAAATTTTCTCCTCTGAGAGAAAGACAGAGAGTCCAATAGAAGTATGACAAATCTACTTCACCAGCAGAAATGTGACCAACTCCGTCTTCTTACTATCTCTCATCTTCCCAAGCATATGTGAAGGTATCTACCAGAACTGGTTGAATTATTGCATACTAGAAGGCAAATAATATTCACGGATCATAATTACAAGAAGTAAGCACCTTAATGCTGTGTGCTATTACTGGTGCCTTTACAAGGAAGAAAGTTTTTGCTTAAGGAATCGTTCTACTTTTTCTCAACTGTTCATTCAATAAAGACTGCATAAAGGTTTACCTATTACATCCAAGAGATTACGCATGCGTGACTGGGGATAAGGATCATGCTCTGTTTGTCTCCACACACTATCAACAGTATCCTTAGTAGTCTCCACCAAATCCACAGCTTCAAATAATGAGAGAGTATCCAAGTTGTAATAATCCTAGAAAAAAATTCCCTTAATATGTTTACTTTGCAAATAGTATTGTAGAAACATTTATAAGTTTTGTGAAGCTGGCAAGTTGTATAGTTTGTGGGGTTTATCGCATAAGAGAATATGTCATAATCCTCTTAAAAAACCGGCATTTGTGTAAGTTTATTCACGTGAAGAATTCACTGGTATCTGAAGCATTGTTCAAGAAAGCTCTTTATGGGGGTGCTAAAATTTTTGCACGATAGCACTATTATTGTCCTTTTTATAACGTTATGAGTCAGTCTCTAGTTCAAAAATTGTAGAATATTGTATTTCTACAGCAACTCCTAGTATTCGATGGTCAAATCTGTTCCCAATTAAATGTCAGCATTTCCATGCACCACCGTCACTACAAACTACATGAATGTCACTCATGTAAAATTCTGTCCAAGAAAAAATAACTATATAGTTATACACTCATATATTTGAAAAAATGTACATATACTGACATATTTCACAGGAAGAATGTTTTTTACTAAGTCTAGAAATATATTACAAAATAAAACATACTTTTGCAATGTCGTCAAATAGGTCTTTAAAATATGAAGCTCTCTCTTTACTACACCATTTATTTCCATGACGAGCACATTCTATCCAGAACTGAAATTCATCTGTTGGTGTAAGTATAGCTGTAAATAACAACAAAAAATATTTATATATTAAATAAATTGATTGTTATAAAATATTTTCAGTCCAAACATATTTTCTAAAGCAAGCGTTTACTATGTGGTTATGTAAATATCTTTCAACTTCTGATTCTGACTAGATGCAGCGTAAAGGTCAACTCTGGTCTCTTGGTATGACCATCACTAATTCCATCTACTAACCACAGCCTGCTACACTTCACACTATGCAGTCACTGGGAAGTCTAAAAATTCAACTTGTAAATGAACTATTTACTCCTAATTTGAAATTAATTATAAAAGATAGAACTGCAAAACACACCTCGCACATCATCTTCACTGAATTTTGTTCCTGTGTAATTAGGATCTGATCTTCTAAGAGCAGTACTCAAGCCAGCTTCAAGTTCACTTAAAAGTTTCTGGAGTTTGGGATCAAATGTTTTACTCCACTTCTCATCCTGTAATGAAAATTTCAAAAATTGTGACTCACATGATAGAGCAATTACTATTTTCCTCCCATTAGTCTTAAAAATAATAAAAAAAGATAAAGTAACCAACCACACGGTGAGACAATGTAATATTTTTTTTTTCTTAAAGTCAAAGAAAAGGACCTCATTATCTTCATTTAACAATTCAGAATAATACTGTAAATAAAACATTTTTATCACAAAATCAAGTCAGTTGTTGGCTTTATAAAGGCACCCTGAAAATGTGTTTGAAATCATTTGATATTTAATTCTCTAAAGTTAAGTAAATTTGGACTACTACAGCATAACCTGGAAATTGCTAGAATCACATACAGAAAGTTACTGTGTTTTCCTAACATTATTTTATGAACATTATCACACACTATAAATTAAAAATATTTAAGTGCTGAAACTCCACTTGTTCAGCTTATGAAATATAGTCATGGCCATGGCTTTCACAAAAATCTGCAAATATTCTTCCATGGAACAGAAGAAAATGACCCCGAAAATTTTTTTAAAAAGCAAAAACTATGAAAAATGCAGGTGTAAAAATTAATCTAGAGTCTAGTGTATCTATCTGCCACTTATTAAAGAATCATAGAGTGCATGACACAGACATGCATTTCATACAAAATGCAAGAGTATCTAAAACAAAAAAAAGATGCAAGACTGGCATTACTGTTGGAAAGGAGATAAAGAGCTACTTTCTTCATTAACCACCATTGCACAGGGTATTCCAGGCTTCCAGTCAGGCATATGTATGACCAGAATCCTCCTCTCATCCTTACTGATAGGAGGTGAAGTACTTTCTTTAACTTAGAAATAACTTTCACCCTTGTTTAAGCTCTTAAAATATTGTTTAATATCTTAAAATATTTTGGTTTTAAAACATAAAATATTTAGTTCAAAATTAGTTAACATTCTATGGAATTTCAATGTCTCAGTATAAATCCACAGAGCATTTAAATTAGCATATTGCTCACCTTCAGTAACACTGGTGCAAAAACCTGACGTACAGCTTGATAAAGGGTGTTAATTGGTGAATTTAGCATAGATGACACAAGAATATTACTATGAAGATTATCTTCTGTAATTACATCAGGTCTCAGCTTAAAGAACACCAACACATTATTCTCTGAATCAGTAGCCTCAATCTGTAATAATCAAGAAGACAGGATTTGTTTAGAAAACTGTCAGTGACTGCATATTATACTAAAAATTTGTATTTGTATATTATACACAAAAAAATTGTATCAAGAAAAAAAATACAAAATACCATATTATTCCCTCTGGGCTCTGATAACATTCTAGTAGTGTCTGATTTGCACAGAAAATGAAAATTTTTATTATACTCATTTCTGAGCCCATAGGACTCCAACATCAAACACATAAAGCCTCTTTCAGCATATAATGTCTGTAAATACCATATTTTCTTACTCTATTTTGAAAACTCCACTTCCACTTTCTGTAGACAGAACAGAAACTCTGACTTGTGCCTAGAGAAAAATATATTTTTTTTAATTGTGTTTTTATGCAACATACCTTTGGGAATAGTTTCCTAAATATTCTAACTATTCTGTATTGTTCTCCTGAGTCTGTAAATACGTAACTCTATTGCAATTCATAGATTTCTCAAGGATAGAGAAAGGCATGCTAATAACACACTGATATGTTGGTTGTTGCTGAGCAATGATTATCCAAAGTCAAGGAATTTTTGATCCCTCGTGCACTGCCAATGAGGAGGTGCACAGGAAGCAGTGAGCAAGCATGGCCAGGACAGCTGAACAGAAGTGACCAGAGGGATATTCCATACCAGAGTGTCATGCTTAGTATATATACTGGGGGCAGTTGGCCAGGAGGCACCGATCACTGCTGGGGGCATGGGCTGGACATTGGTAAGTGGGTAGTGAACAACTATATTTTTGCATCACTTACCACAATTGGGCTCTCTCTCGCCCCATTTCATCACAGTTTTATAACACTATTACTAGCATATTTCCATCAACGCTGCCTCCGTACAATCCTAAACATCCACTGGACGGATTATGTGACCAATACGTCTGTCCTTGAACAGGCAGCAGTCACGAGTATCGAGGCCATGCTGCTGAGAATACAGCTGCGTTGGGCAGCACGTCTCCAGGATGAAGGACCACTGCCTCCCTAAGATCGTGCTCTACAGTGAACTTGCCACTGACTGCCGCAAGAGAGGAGCCTCGAAAAGGAGATACAAGGACTCCCTGAAACAATATCTCAGCCTTGGCCATATCGATCATTATCATTGGTCTACTCTGGCCTCCAATCGGGAGGCCTGGAGACACATTATCTATAACGCTGCTGCCTCCTTTGAGAACACACGCAGGATCACTCTCGAGGAGAAAAGACAACGCAGAAAGAACCGCGTCTCGTCAATTCCGCTGTGCCTTTTGCAACCGGACTTGTCTATTTCGCATTGGCCTTTTCAGCCACCAGCGTGTTTGTAGCAAGCGTGGGTATAGCCCTTCCCAAATCTTCGTTCCCGAAGCCTAGCCATGATTACTACCATATTAGTAGTTGGTTATTATTATATTGTTGTTGTTATTATATTTTACTTCGTTGTTCTTATCTCAACCCCCAAAAGAGGTTTAACCTTTTCTTTCTGATTCTCCTCCCCACCGCGGGGTGGGGGGCAGTCAGTGGTAATTAGCAGCCGCCTGGGGTTAAACCACGGCAGCCGCCAGTAACTTGCAGCAGACACAGAGATCTGCACAGATATTCGCAGTAGCGAGATGTCTCCCAAATCTTATACCAGTCTTTACGGCCACTAAGCCTGGGCTGACTGTGGGCATCCCCAATCGCAAGACGGGATGCGGTGGACACACGGGACCCAGCGGTGCCGGACACTACGGTACCTTGTTGGAGGCGCTGAGCTGCGCGCCCCGGTGCTGCACCACGAGCAGGAACTCATTGCCGTCGTCGAGGAAGCTGCTCAGCTCCGGACGGGAGTGGAGCCCCGCCGCCAGGGCAGCACAGTCCGCCGGATCCAGCCCGAAATAGTTCGCAGCCGTGGCTGAGATAAAGCGTTTCCTCGCGTCTCCCTCCCCGGCCATGCTGGCGGAACGCACCCCGTAAGGCAAGATCAAGGTGGGGGCAGGTCCAGAACCCCACGGGAGTACATGGAGGGGCTGGCGAGAGAAGACACGGCGGGGAGGACGGCGGAGCACAGGAGGAGAAGCTCGGAACGTACCGGCGTCCCCGGGAGCCGTCACTATGGTGACCGAAGATGGCGGCCCCGGCGCGCACGCGGGGTCGGGCCGGGTAGTTCCCGGCAAGGGCCGCCGGACGCGGAGACGAGGGAGAGAGGGAGGGAGGAAGGGAGAGAGGGAAGGAGGGAGGTGGCGGTGACGCGCTCGGCGGGCACAGTGGGCGGGGAGGGGCGGAGGCGAGGAAAGCACCGCGTTCCTCCCGCCGCGGCAGCAGTAGTCCAAAGGTGCTTGCTGGCTTTTCCTCGAGTTCACCCAAACGTCTCTCCTGCCATCAGCTGCGTCAAGGTGTCACGGCCACCGCAGTACTTGGGGTGTTTCTCTCCTCCCTCCACCCCTTCCCGCTCCGTTAGGGATCTGTGTGCAGTGTGCGAGTGCTCAGACCCCACCAGGGGCCCAGGCTTGTGTGCCCGTGGTTTCGTAGGTCAGCGCGGGCGTAGCGATCCGCGCCCTGATTCGCGCTCCCAGCGGCTTCTCCATGGGGCCGTCCAGGCGAGAGAAGGTCCCCCCTTCCCCAGCAGCTCTTCTTGGGCTCGCCCGCCGCCCGCACCTCTCGGCAGGCGGCTGCCGCAGCCCCACGCCCGTCCCCAGCGCTGCCCACCCAGCGTCCCCACGGGCAGACTGGGACCTCGCGGCGCCCCGCGGGCCCCGGTGACTAATGCAGAGTTCGCATTTATGTCCCGTTTATGTTACCGCGAACCCTAGGCTGTAACAGGCGCCCCCGCCAGCCCGGCCGCCCCTGAGCACATGTTCCCGCTGCAGGCAGGAAGGGCGAGCGGCAGCCCCGCCCACGGGGGCGGGTCCCGGCGCGGCCCCGCCCCGCGGAGCTGCCACTTCCTGCCCGGCGCCGTCTGTGTCCGGGTCGCTCTCGCCGTTCTCTCAGCAGCCGATACCGCCCGCTCCCCGCGCTCGCCCCTATCCCTAGCGCGACACCCGCTTCTCGCACCGGGGCGGTGGCAGCGTCTGCCTGCGGCGAGCGGGGGGTGGCGGTGCCTGCCGGGGCTGGGCAGGAGCAGCAGCAGCAGCGGGACGGGGGCTCCTCTCGTCTCCTCACCACCGGTCTCGGGAGGCGGCGGCGGCCGGGGAAAGTGAGCCCGGGGGGGCCTCGGCCGCGGGCCCCGGCAGCGGGGCGGCCCCGCCCCGAGGCAGGACGATGCCGGTGAAGAAGAAGAGGAAGTCCTCGGGGGCGGCGGCGGCGGACGACACCGGCCTCAAGAAGTGTAAACTCGGCAGGTACCGTCTCGCGGGGCGGTCACCGGTGCCGGCGGCCGCGGGGCTGGGCCGCTTCCCCGCGGGGCCCAGGTTACGGCACCGCTGGGTTTCCCGAGGCGGCGGGCGCGGTAAGGCGTGTGCGGCCCGCGGGCCCCGCGCAGGGCCTGGGCCGTGCCGCCGGGCACGTCCCGATTCCGGCTCTGCAGGTGCGGGGCGCGACGTGCGGCCTGTGCACGGCCTGGAACGGCCCCCGTTCCCGGCTGGCTTTGCCTTTGGCTGTACCTGGAGGATCAGTGCTGGTATTTGGCCCCATATCCGTTCTATTTCTCTGAGTTAGGCGACCTTCCTCACTTTACGGTCGCCACTCACTTTACGGTTGTTAACGGTCAGTGTGTCTGCGTTAAATTGTCTTTTTTTCTCTTTTTTTTTTTTTTGTGTGCGTGGTTTTTTGGAGGTTGTTTGTTTTTTGTTTGTGTCGGGGGGGTTGCAGTGAATTGGAAGGAGAGGTCAGTACTCTTGGAAAGAAGAGCAGGAAAAATTTCTCTAATAAATACAGAAGCATCTTGTCCATTAACTATTTTGAAAATGGTATTTTATGCCGTGATACCCAAAAGATACTGTTAAAATTATAAGCCATTAGTATGGTGTAGCAGCAGCCTACAGTGTAGCTTCTCTAAAGTAACTGTTTGCCTGCTTCATCTGTTAGACCTCGTTAAGTGTGTCAGTAAACCAGTAGTTAGGAATAACGTCCTGAGGCCCTAAGGACACAAAGGACTTACGAAATCAACGCTGCAGAAATGACTATTGCAAGAAACTGTGGCGTATGGCCTTTCTCACAGATTGACTGAGCTTGATCTTAGAAGTACCCCAGCTCTTATTTTGTTATGACTGTTCATTTTGGATAACTATTGCAGAGCTCCCTTTCTGTGGTCATTAGTGACCTTTTAGTTTCAGTCAGTTTATTCATAGCCAGTTAATAACTGTTCTTGTGCCAGCGTTCTGTTCTTTGCAACACTACTCCCTTATGATTCTGCCTCAGAGTGCATTTGGAGGGAGTGCTTCTGGTTTTTTTATACTTTATTTTGTTCAATTACAAGCTAAAACCAAGTTAAATTATACTGGTTTGAAATACTGACTTTCAGTTTCCTTGCTTATCATAGCTCTTCTCTGCATGTGTTCAGTTTCAGTTTGTCTTTCTTGGACACTGTTAACCAAAATTTTATGATATTAATATCTTTTACTTATAAAGAAAAAAATGTTTGGATAGCTCCTTAAAAAAAAAAGATTCTACAGGAAGCTAGTAGCTGTTGGGCAAAAACTGTGATGTAAATGAGAGTTCATGCTAGCTGATCACAAAATGCTAGATGCACAAGCATTTTTGCCATTACATTCTTATTCAGCAATTTATTGATTTATTCTTGAGTAAAAGCAGTGATTACAAATAGGTCTGTGTTAATCTGGATAAAGCCAATAAGCAATAGCATACAGATGACTGTCTCTTTCTGGTGACTTGAGTCCCCAATGGCAGTTGGATGGGTGTTTGTAGGACACCTTTAATTCTAGCTTTCAGCACAGAAGGCCTCGTCTTGGAGAGCGTTGCTTAAAGCAATACATGGGAGATAAAGTTGTTCACCCCTCTCAGAATTGAACTATTCTTTTACTGCTTGATGTCTTAATTTTAAAATTGCAATGTGGGAGCTGCATGATTTTAAATCCTCTCATATGATTAACTCTCACCTGATTGTTAGAAATAATCTGAGCTTGTTCTGGAAGTCTGTAACTAGTGTTTGAAAAGAGCATGCATTGGAAAGGTGCTGAAACTCCTTACTGACTAAAGATGCATTTGTGTGGTCAGTGTTTTTAGTGGAGTAAATCAGTTATTCTGTGCATGCTTTTAATGAATGATGAATTATGAAAATTCACTTCCTAGGCAAACTGGGTTGTGTGTTACATAATGAAGGCAATGTAGTGGGAAGCTGTGTGTGCTGAGCGGCTTCAGCCTTAACACAGATTGCACACTACTGCTTTAGCATATGTACCAGACATCTCTAGAATTTACAGATACTTGGTTATATGTTTAATGTAAACAAATCAACCAAGTTTTCATCCCAAATTTCGATGCTTAACTATACATAGTCTGACTTTCAAATATATCAAACTCTGCAGCTCCTATTGACCTTAATGGGATCTGTGCATATTCAGCACTCTTGAAGATCATGCTGCTTATTAGAGACCTAACTTCAAATGCTTGTATGTATAAATATAAGCAGATAATAAGGCATTTTAATTATTGAGGAGTGATATTTTGGCCATCTGGGGTGGGAGGGCTGTTGTTTAATGTCTACACGATAGCAGTCCTCTTGCATATCAGAGAAAGTAGCAGTTGCAATAAATTGGGTTATGAGGTGGTTGTATTTCAAGGTAGTTTTGTGTTCCAGGTTTTAAAATAGGATGACAGACAGTTGCCCTCTATCAAATTCAGCTTCATTGTTTATATATATGGACTTTGTGAAATAATTGAAATAGTTTGAATTAATAATAAACATTTGGGAATTTAATTTTACGTTTTCCCATGTCTCATTAAAATAATGCTGTTCATCTTGTGTTTCTATATGCTACTGCAGATCACAGGCATCTGGTAAAGTAATAAGTGGAGAGGAACATTTTTCAAGCAAAAAGTGCCTGGCTTGGTTTTATGAGTATGCAGGTAATGTGCAATGGATTCATATTAAAAATTATGAAGTTTTGTTTTAAACAAAGCAGTATATCAAATACTACTTGCATTTTGCTTTTTTGTGCTGATATATACATAAAAATTCCTTATAACATGCACTTGAATTAGTATATCTTCTATCAGTACCTTCTCAGTATTTATTTTTCACTTACTTTACTCTATGCTTTATAGCTTTAAAATGAAATACCTGATGTTGGGCAGTACAGTGTTGAACGAGGATATGCTGAGTGATTCTACTTCTTTCCTTTGAAATTGTCAAGTAAAAGTCAGGACATTAGGAGATAGTTTAACTAAATCTTTTTTATGATCATATTGCAAGGCTAGTGCTATAGCTCATGATTTAAGTCTCTTGGTTTTCTATTTCACAAAACAAAATAATAGATACTTATACCATGTGAGATACTTATAGTATTTTGAGATTCTGTCCTAACATTTTTGATACTCTAATTAACAAATGTTTCATTGCAAAAGTATTGAAAGTAGCCTCTTTCAAATAACTCAGAATTGCCATCCAAGTAATAGTTGCTTTCAGGGTATATGCAGTGTATTTTGCAGAATTGATTACACTATTACTGCTATTTATTTACCAAATATATGGTTACAAAATCAGGATTTGTAAATTGTTATTAACTTCTTGTCTAGTCACTACTTGAAGTCCATCATAACTGGTTAGTAGTTAAAACTCATTAATGGGCAGTTCTTAATATGAAACAAGCTGCTGATTTATGTGCCAGCAATTAGATTGACTATATTTATTGGGACTGATATTTTCCACAGCAATGAACTACTCTTGTTTCTAGTAATCTACTTTTTAATTTAGGTTTGAGGCATGCAATTCTGGAGTAGAGAATCTTTCCTGAGGAAAATAAAAATTCTCAGTTAATTTTCTTCTGATAAATGTGGTTGTGCTTACTTTTAATGTCTGTGAATTTTGTCTTGGTTGTTGAGTCAAGAATTGAGTGTGGGAGATTATACTTAGTTAACCAGTAATCAAAATATGTCCCATTGGAGATAAAATGTTTCCATTGGAAGATAAAACTACATACACATGCACACAGACACACATGCACATTGGCAAATATATGTATATATATAAAAAGTGAGTTGTGCATATCATTTCTGGCCCAAAAACACTTGTTCAAATTTATACTGGTCATTACCAGTGGACCCTTGTATGTGTTTCTCTTCATAACTTAAACTTTTATTTCTTTTTAACACATTCTGTGTAACAGTGGTTTACCTTGCTTACCTAGGCAAAATAGGTAGTATTTTTTTTGCAGTATTTTTCAAGAGGTAGAGTTTCATGATCTTAAATGTCAGGTGCATTTTATTTTCCTGTAAAAGTAGCCATTCTCAATGGTTTTTATTGATAATGTTCTTATCTCACAGTGAGTAGTTATTCAAAGTGAATATCCAAACTCTTACAAAGAATTCTGCTTACACTAATAGCAGCAGATAGAGATGAAGTCGAGAAAAGTATTATCAAGGGCGCTGTCTACATGTAAGTAGTAAAATTTGCCAAAAAATCATAAAATGGCATGTTGTTTTGGAAGATAAAACCTTTTCCTTTTACATATTTGTAAAAGGTTCATATTTGCTAAAACAGTGTTAACGTAATGATCGAAGACACGCCAAAATACTGTGTCAACAGGCCTTCTAATAATATTTGGCTGCCCAGTAGGACTCATTTTTGGAACAGGCTTAGTGGAAATAACTGAAACCAGAGAGAGATTTAGAGAAACAAAGCGCTGTACAGTGTCTCTCTGTGCGCTCTTTAAATGTGCTATTTTGCTGCGTTTTGGAGGCTTTTTTTATGTTAAAATGGAGAAGTGACAGCATAACACTAACTGTTGTGGTCTGAGTCAAGTTATTTCATTGCAATTGTAAACCTTTTTCTGCCTTGTACGTGACTAACACACTTTGCATTTGTCTGATTTTATTGTTATCACTTTCCTCATATTACTCAGCATCATAAAACTAACCTGATATTACTTGCAGATTCACCCTCTTCTATGTTAGTGCAAAGCCATAATGTTAGCACCATTAAAAGAGTGATATCTGTATTAGTAGCTCCGATGGAATTAAATTTTTTTTTTTCATAAAATAATTCTTCAGAGAACGTTATTCATAGAGTAACTTCAGCACAGAGTAGTGGTAACCAAGTTGTCTTAAAAATAAGTAACTGACATAGTTACTGGAGTTGAGCTACATAAATAGGAAGATCGATGGAGTCTTTTGAAAACTCACATACAAAACTACAGTGGCTTGTCTGCTGTCATAGGGAGGCTGCACAACACAAACATTGCGGTGTAGTATGTAACATACGTCTCCACACTGCAATGGTAGAATAACATAAAAGCTACTTAATAGTATATATAATTCAGTGTTTTTTAAAACTGCC